>JACXIM010000082.1:0-13139 GCA_014737505.1 Bombus sibiricus
TTTTAGATTCCTTTTCGTTACATTCTCAATGAGAATTGATTGTAAATAGTCTACCAAATAAAAAAAAAGTCCTTGTTCTGTTATACTTATCGTTAGATTTTATCAAACACAAGCGATTAACGTTAATATTAAGGAACCTTTGAAATTAATTATTCTTTGAATATTTTAGACGATACGATACATACACGTGTGGTTGTGGTAGATCAATATCTGATAAACAGTAGGATTTAATTACACGTTTTGAAATTACTTTTTACACGTATTTTGACAATTGTCTTTTAGATTCCTTTCTCGTTAAATTTACATTTGACAAAGTAACAAAGTTGAACGTTTCAAGCGTTTCTGATCGATATATTTCCATAATCTAAAACTATCACGAGTCCTTGTTCTGTTATACTTATCGTTATTTTTTAAGGGCAACGATCGAATACAAGCGATTAACGTTAATAATTAATGAAATTAATTATTCTTTGAATATTTTAGACGGTACGATATATGCACGTGTGGTTGTGGTAGATCAGTATCTGATAAACAGTAGGATTCGCGGTCACAGATATTCAGATTATCACAGATAATGATGGATGTCTGCAAATAGAAAAAACTTGTTATTATCAGTGATTAACGATTCTGCGAATCAACCTTGTCAGATTTTTTCAACAGCAGACAGCGGGATATACGTGAAAGTATATTTATCCTGCTGCGTATCGCGTTGGGACATATCCGCAACGCAATTTGTCGAATATATCAGCATCCGATTTATATATAGTCAGATTTGTTGAATTTCTTTCAATTGTATACATTATTTCATTGCATTGTATTTGCATTGTATTCATTCGTTTCGTTTATTTTCTTTAGTATCTCTTAAGATCTATTTACATTTTGATTATTAAATATTCTTCGTTATATCTGACAACAAAGTGTCTCGATTCCTCTTGGATGAAACTTATCGTACAACGTTAAGTAAAATATTTTCGATACGAGATGGTAAAATATGGTTTTCGTTGTTGAAAAGTTGCAAACGTTATCGTTCCATTTCTCGTTTATTATCTAGCGAACGATTTTAAAACGCGATTTTAAATTGCCGAATGTTATGCATACTTATGCTCGTCACTGATCAGTGTAAACATACTAACAATATTATATGTTTCATAAACGACGTATCTCGTATACGCAGCGCTGCTTTTGATCCGAAAATAACACGATTTTCTAAATGAGTACACGACGCGTTATTCTCGGCTGTAAAATTCCCTTGCATTCTGTTGGAAGAAACGTTCGAAATACTGAAAATGTAGTTCTATCGCGATTAAACGTAACAACAGGTACATTAATACCAAAGACTTACAAAAAAAAAAAATAAACCGATTCGCGCTTTAATAACTTAAGAGTTCTATCGGTTCCTACAAAATACAATTTATCAGAATAAAATAGCAACGAACGTAGTAGAAAATTTTCTATGAAAGATAACGATATGAGATTGAATATTTACAGAGACTACGCCACTAAACCTCCATCAAACGATCGAATAGAAAACAGAGAAAATAAATTAATAATTAATGTTATTAATAGTTTTATATTAAATTAATTAATAGTTTAATTAATAATAGTTTAAAGAATCTACGCTCGTTTATTTGTTCGACGTTCAGAGAAAGAAGTTTACCCGTTGATAATTCCGCAATTAAAATAATCGTAATTACAAATTCAAAGTCAATGAAAGTTAACTTGCTAACTTAATTTTAACGAGTTAATAATAGAAAATGTAGAAATTGTATGCAATATAGAGTTAAATATAATGTAATTCGGATCGTTTCAGCACCCAACGAAATGTTAATTAAAAACACTTATTGGGAGTGTATCAAGAGCAAAAACGGATCAAAGTCGGGCCAATAGGAAGGCTAATTCTAGCCAGAGGCGATGTTCTGGCTCGGACGATGTGTTTCTTCCTGGTTGCATGCGGTAACACGGTGCATACGCGAATTTCTCGAGTTCGACGGGGCGCCACGTTATCGAACCTGTCCGCGCGTATCTTCGCAACCGCGAACTTCGATGCAACAAATGCGTACCTGACGTTAGTTATTTTTGTAGGTCTGGGGCCATTTATACTCGCATTTCAGACATATACGGGACGAATTGTTCGAAAGAAACATTTTGTATTTGTACCGCGCAATGGATTATGTCAGCGAAGGTGAATTTAAAATAAACTCGTCGCTTCTTTTTCTCTTAGCTTTGCTATTTCTAGCATTATTTTCTTTTTCTTTTTCTGTTCATCATTGTAGATGATGCTTGATGAACTTTCGCTTCTGCTCGCGTATCCTTATAGAAACATGTAGCTGTAGAAAAACGATTAAAGAATTATCCGCGAGTCGTACGTGATTCTTTGATATTTTTGTATCGTTTCTATTAGGAAAATTAAAATTATTAAATCCGTTAAAGTGGACGAGTCTCTAATTTCGTATAATTACTAGGAAAACATGCAACCATATTTTTGACGAAGATAATTTTTAAATAAACGATTGTTTATACCGATAATTGTCTGTGTACGGTATATTTAGATACAAAATACCTACAGGTCGGTTGTTCTAGCGTTTAAACGGGAAATGTATACGAATTGCTAGCTTCTTTTCTCATGCATTGTACAGTTAATTTTGTAGAGTAAATATTGTTTTTCTTACTCTCGCTTGACGATACGTTTGTCGAGTAATAAAAAGCTTTACCGTGAGATTATGTGCTAAATAACAGTCGTTGGATAGTTGTTGCATTCCGAGAAAGTTACACCACTTCTTCCGTTAAATAACGTTAAAAGGTACGTTACAATTGTACCATCGGATAGAACGAGTCGTTGCCGTATCGTATGACTTGCTTTTAAACAGCTTTACGATTTATTCAATTTAAAAGCTAATTGTATAAATCGTTCTGAGAAACGATCGAATCAGAGAGACTGATGACGATTCGCATCCACGGTGATCGTAATTGCACCAAGCGTCCTAATCCTTTCAATAACCGTGTTAAAAAGGTAATTGCTTTAAGAGCGTAATTCATGTGCCCTTTTGCCATTCTAATCAGTCAGATACGCTGCTACGAATCGAAGAATAGGGCCACTAATTTATAATTGGTAGCCTCTGTTTAAGTTTCGTCCGTAAGATTCTCATCTCTCCGTGCTCCTCCGATTCTTTTCTATTTGCTCCGCCTTGTAATTCAATCTCGCCGTGTTCTTTCCATCATTTTCCACCCAATTGTAGGTTTTTAACACTAGAACTACCACACCAGTAAAATTGACTGGTTTTACAATTTTATTTTCAAATTCCTACTTCGTGTTATATTTTCTTCCGCAATGATGTAATGACTTTCGCAACGATAACTAAAGGAATAATATATGTAGTAATTAAAAATATTGGTCTAGAGCAAGTACAAGAAAGGATGGTTTATTTGAAGTTAAGTTTAGTTTTATCCGTACAAGCAATACCCAAAACGAAAACTGACTACAATATTCTCGTAAGTTTTACCCTAACACTGCGTTTCCAACTTCTGTCTTCTCAGGTCAAAAATTGCTGATCCTCAACCCTCGCATCCTTCTCCCACTCCTTTACTCATTTAGCTTTGGCGTCACCAAGGCATACACTGTTACTTACACTCTCTCTCTCTTTCTCTCTTCCCCAGCACTCTTACGTTTCCTAGTTTATACCTTAAACTTACAACTTATACTATCCCGAGAAATCCGAACTTAAATATACAATAGACCAAGCGTATACGCCCTTCTTCCGATACTACGTATAATGAATTTTATTTTATTTTTTATGTATTCAAACTGAAAATAATTTCGTATGAAGGCTACTTATACCAATACCAGTCAAAATGACAGGTACTTTTCAAAGTGTAAAAGGGTGCTTCACTCTGTTTATCGAACCCCAATTAACCAGTTTCCTCGTTTTCTACAAGTTCCCGCACGTTTTTAAAGTTTTTACTGTGTATCATTCGACATGATGATATCAGTTATCAGGAAAATTCCCGATCGATCGCTAGATGCTAACACTAGAAATACGACACCAATTAAAACGACTGGTTCTACGATTTTATAAATGTGTCGACCCTTTAGGGATTATGGTCCCAGATGGATTAACAATACCAAAAATGTACTACGTAACGTGGAATTGCTTCTGTAAGAAAGTAATAAATCAATAAAAATAGAAATATTCTATTATTACGTATTTTTTAAAGACCAGTCGTTTTCACTGGTTTTGGTAGAAATAGCTTCGTGTTAACTATCGGTAGTTGTAGTGTTAAGCCCCAGAAGCATCAAGTTAGACGATCTCTCTAACTTAATCCGAATCTGTCTAATCTATGGGTTGTCCAAAAAGTTTTTTTCGTTTTATAAGGAAATAATAGACGCACAATGTTTTTTGTTTTATATTAGTTTATTGAATTATGCACGAATATAATAATAGAAATATAACGAAATGGATCATACCTAATTCGATAAAATAATATAAAACAGAAATTGTTGTTCATCTATTATCACCTTATGAAACGAAAGAAACATTTCGGACATCGTAATATAAGCATACCAAAGTTAAAAGATAAAATTAGGAGAAAGTTCTTATTGGTGTGCGTATTTTTCTAATCTCGATACTCGAGCGAAGTTTGGAAAAAATTTGACGTAAAACAGACGTTATTAAGTTCATCCATATAAGTTGTTCATGGTGGGTGTTCGAATATTTCCGTGAGTCACTATGTGCTACTAGTATCATATTTTTACACGTGACATCATTGACCTCGTGTAACTTTCACGGTGGCATTGAACGAACTATGAACAACGACTTGGCCAAATATTTCGCCTAAATATTTTATTTCTCCTAAAAGATCCGAATAATATTTCGCAAAAAAAAAACACGGTACTCCAAGATGGAAAATCAACGCCGAAACGTTAACAATGCAGAATCAGGTTTGACATAGCAGCGAGGAATAACGAGAGATTCGATCTTGAAGAAGATCGATCGTAAAGTGTTCACCTTGCGTAACACCTTTTCATCGCCACCGTTGAATCGTTGATACACCGTCGTCCCTGTTTAAATGCAAATCGTTGCACGCACGTTTCCTCGTATCCGTATCGTTGCATTTGTTCGACTCATCGAGCGATAAACGTTAATTGGCTATTGCAATTTAGATTGTTCGCAAGTCGTACCTGCAGTAAACATGTATCGAATCGAGTTCAACGAGACGTGCTGGCTGAAACGTTCTATCGTAAGTTAACCTCTACAAAATAACATCGATTCGACGTAATTTAAAACGAACGATTCGTTAAGAATAAATAATTTCGCTGGACTTTTCACGAGATTTGGGATTTGAAAAAACAAAGTTCAATGGTAGATAGACTTTTCAAATTGAAGATTTTGTCATTTGCAGAGCCTCTATCGCTTTATGTCAACGTTAAAATTACAGATTTTGTCATTCGTAGATTCTTGAAGAATCTTCGTCTTCAGACAACTCTGTGCTTAAATTAAATTTTAATAGAAAAATTGACATACTTCCAAACGTTAGGATACACCGCTATGGCTGTTCGTAATGTCTTGGAGGTTCATCAAACGATCCATTAAACAAATATCAAGCTTGTATGCATTGTATTTCTCGTATTTATTTTATTTTTAGAAGAGACACACTTGCGATATTCGACTCGCATTCGGCTGCTTCCTAACCTAACAACGTGACTCGTTCGCTTGCGTTGGAACCTATTTTTTTCGATAAATTAGTACGCTTTTTAGCCAACGAATAGAACGTAACTCTGGTATTGCGTGAGTATAATATCAGACAATGAATGTGATCCACTTTCGCGAATTGTGCAACAGAGTAGCACGTAAAAAGTGATACGTCTCGACTATCGCGCGAGCACGACGTTATCTCGTGATACGTCCGGTCGAATCTTCGATTAGTTGCCAATTGCTATCTGTCAAAATCTCAGTTAATATGTATATGGTTTTATGTCGTTGATATCTAGCTGTTTTCTCTCGTATGACACATTAATCGTAACTATTCCTTTCATCGTACATGTAACTGTCTTAACATTATGAAATTGCAGATAACGCTTATCGATGTTATCTTCTTCGCGAGCTCGTCAAATACATAGTAAACTTATCAGCACATACTTGTAATTATAGCTTCGTTTATGCAGTACTACACTTTTTCCTTTGCTTTTCGATTTTGTGCTCTCCGAATGTTCTCGAGTATAAGGAACGAGATCCAGCGAAATTGCGTTTGAAGCATTGAACATAGCTTTTTATCGTTCTTGCGCTGATATTTATGCTTTTAATCCGGAGGATGATCGTAAGACCGTAATGAGCGTTCTTTAAGCAGAGCAACGCAATTAAATTAATCCAATCGACGGATAAGAGGTTATTTATTCGATCGTAACACGTGAAACGTTCGATTTTCTCTCGATCAATATTAATATCCTCTTAGTTTTTATCCGAGTGTGTTTATTAATTGGCGTGTGTACAATTGATACAGCTTTGTTTCGATCAAGATACAATCTTATATTTTTATTTATACATCTCATAGAATATAGATGTATATTTTATACATAACTCAATTTATATTAATCTCCGAAACTGGACAAGTCTTATCCGAGAAGGTTTACGTTATTAAAATTAGAAAAGTTTCTAAAATTATTGATTCTTTTTTCCGATTACTCGCGACGAAAGTGGAACTTTCGTCAAACAAACGTAGAGAACACAGAAAAGTAAATAAACGTAATAGAAAAGTTTCAAAATTACTTTGCGATTTAATTGCACAAATGATGCCATAGCGTTTTAAAAATTCCACTAATTATAAAATAATTCGAAATTCAATTTCATATTTGATTATTTTCTTATTGAAATTGAATTTCCAATATATATATATATATAGTGATAATGCACAGAATTTTCTATTAATTTAACGATGCAAGGTAGCCGCTCCTACGCTAATCCTGCATTTGTCTATTTAAACTTGGTAATTTTCGGGATTGAAAAGAGCAAGAGGAAGCGACTCTTTAGACGAGAAACGTAACAAACGAAATGTTCGAACAGCGCTAATCGTTTCTTTGTGCAAGGCCGAGAATTTCGTAACGAGGAAGCTCTCAATTACACCAGGTGTCATTCAGCCGAGCGAGAAAGGGCCACCGTTTTAGGTGTCAAACTAATACGACAGTAATTACGACCTACACTCACCATACTTTAACAGGATAAACGGCTTGAATATAATAATTTTTCTCTGAGACACGACCGTTTAAAATATTTCATGTAACGTAATCATGGATGGCTGGATGGACGTTTAAAAATATAGAGTACAAAAGTAAAAATGACATATGACGTTTAAACAGCTCGAAATAACTATCTTACGATAACAGTTTCTTATTCTTTTGATTTATTTTTACGTGTAGAATAACCTTCCCAGTCTACCGTGTGACTTGGGACGTTTAGTATGCAAATACATGTGAGGTGATATTGGGTGTAGTGCGTTAAATAATCGCTCGGTGTTTAGGTCAACAATATATTTATTAACAAGTGTCTTCTTTTGATCGCGTCGCGTATCGCTCTCGGTTTCACTAGTCAATCTCGCTGCGCGGTTACAACTCGACTTTATCGTTTCCTTGTTCAAACTTAACTGTCGATCGGATTCGATTCTTTTCTTTTTGTCGCCCCTCAATATCCCCACTATCCACGCTTTTGTTAGGCGTTTGCGACCGTTGCCACGCACGCTTTTTTCTCGAACATTCGGAGGAAGGACCGTTGGGATATTGATGGCCCATTAGGCACTTCGCTTCGGCAATATACATTGTTGCCAAGTGCCCCCACACAATTGCTCTGGAAAGTGTCTATTTGTACGATTTAGGGAACGATCATCTCCTTATGCTTATGAGATTTCCTGTATTTTCGATATCAGCTACAAAAAATACATACTCGTGGCTCATTACATACAAAATTTGAAACACCGAGTCAGAATTTCTTACGCTCGTCCTATTGTTCAGCATTGTTCTTTATTAATTTATAGCTTTAACCCTTTCGCTTCGGCAGTTCAGTCCGTCGAAGTACTGTCAGTGAACGGAAACGCGCGCCAGAAATACGCACAATGTGCGTGGTTGCTGTATATACGTTTTCCTAAGTCTTAAGTAACGATAATTCTTCTAAGAACCGTATATGAAATATCGTTTCACTGTCAATGGATTTAATAGATTTTTTAGCATGAAACAGTATACGATCGTCGATGTTGTTTCAACAATGAGTAACTTTAAGAAGTGATTAATCCAATATGTCAATAAAATCAACAGAAAATGTTCTGCCGATAACGAAAAAATATATTATTGACTACAGATGGCACTTGTATATGCATCATTTTGGATGCCGATCATATGGGGTGCCGAACTCAGGAGTCGTTGCGTGGTCGCAGCCTATGTGTGACGCTCGTACCCACAGGCCATCTCGTGGATGCCGCCTATAAGCGGCGCTCCAAGCGAAAGTGTTAAACGTTTATATCTCTATACGTTTACATGTCTGAATCAGTTTATATCTGTAAGCCTAAGAAATTCTTAGACTTTCCTAGCATCAGTAACCTCATGAATCCATAAAACACTTAATTCCGTCATTGGTAGCTGTCTGTCATGACCCGGGATTCAAGAGTTTACCCTCCTTTTACCGGTATGTACTGTTACACACTCCATAAGTGTTTATCGCGTGCTATGGTCGCTGAGAAAAATCCGCGGGATTACCATGCGAACACTCACGGGTCGCTCCGCGTACCCTCGAGTGGCTGTAACGTGAAGGTGGTCACTTGTAGAAGAAGTTTTGCCAATCGTATTAATTAAGCCGGATCAGTAGCCTTGCAGGCTCAAAATGTATAAACAACTAATTCGCGTGTTTCTTGCTCGTCAACAAGTTTGTTGTTTACACGCAAGTGTAAAGGACTATAAGAGCCTCATCTCAAGCAGTTTAGAGTTAGTGTGCATCAACGGGTCTTCGCTAGTTTCTAGTTTAAGTTGCTTAGCCCGTTTTCAAGTCAGAAAAATTCACACCAGTTTATAATAAATTTCAGAGTTCTTTATACCAGCAAGCGATCTTTGCAATCCTTTATCCTACGAGCTGATTATCTTTAGTAGCCCTTTATTTGACGGCAAATAATCTTTGTCAACTATTTTATCTTACTGGTAACTGTTTGTCAGCTTATCGTTCCAATGGCAAATAATCTTTGGCGCTGCATCTTTCGCGCCTAGTGTCTCGAACAAATATTAATATTTATAAATGAGAAATAAAATGTGTGTGAGGAGTGTTCTATATAATCAGACTAAATATATATAGTAACCGAGACTTAGCATATAAGTTAGAAAAATTTTACGGTAAACACCACAATACAGATATAACAGATACAGATATATCACGTTCAAAGCAAATAAAATACTATTAAGCGTGCATGTTTATGTAAACAAAGATAGCAGGCTTTAAGTCTCGCTGCAACAAATAATATAAATACATATGTACGTGAATACGTATGAAATTTATTTATGCTACTATATATATATTTGACAGTTTGCCTAAATTTCTGTCAGACGTATACCGTGAAAGAGACAAAGCGTCATTCGGTTAACCAGGATGTGTGAAACTTTATCGTTCATTTATCGATATCTATTGCGTCGTAAAATGATTAGGGTAGAAACGGGTGCACGCAATAACGCACATTCTGCGGCATTCGAAAGGAAAAGGAAATGCCGATTATCTACAATCCCGGGCAAAATGATAGCACATTTACGCTATCGTTAGTTTCTCAGAGACAATGTACGGTTTTTTCTAAACGTAGCGAATGAATGACACATAAATTTCACGACGTAGAAAGAAGGAATTTATTATTAAATAAAGTCGTCCTTGCTAACGTTCGCTGTATGCAGAGGGAACACATCGATTCCATAGACGAAACGACAGCTCATTAACAACGAATTCACACTAATATTTGGCACTCTTGCTCTCTTGTACTATTGTGTTGGAAACAAAGTGATTGCGTATTTTGTCAATACCACCTAATGACAAAATCCGCAGTCATTTAGTTTCCAACCTAATACTTTGTCCGGAATTGTATCTGTCGATCGTGTTACTATGTTTATAATTTATTATCTCGACGAAAGTTTTCCAGCATAAAACCAGCGATGAACCGGTTAAACGAGAATTATGCTCGCCCCAAGAAGATAACGTATGTCAATCATTTGATCGTGTCATTAACGTGGATGAATGGAAATTAATCATTGGGTCGTTCCGACGGACAAAGCCTTAATCGCACGTTAATGCTTCGCGGACAATTAAAACTTTCTTCTCGCCATCGTACAGTTGTTTCGAATTACACTAAGGAATGCTAATGACGTACAACTATCTCGTAAAAAGAATACCATTTTTCTTCGGATAAATCAATTCTTACGACCTCTTTTGTTTCGTTTGTTGCCTGGATTCCTGCAACTGATATTTCTATAAACAAAATTATTAATAGAAATATGCGTAGGCGAGTTATTATTTGCCGAATATGTCGATAGATAAATATGTTTACCAGCCAATTAATAAGTCGAATAACAAAGCTCTGCGCGATTTCTTTCGTCAAACTTTTTATTTTTAATATTACGAGAAAGATATACGATTATACGTATATATACGTATAGAGAATATCTTATAAAAAATTAATTTCTTCAGTTTCGAGCAAACAAACGAATCTTTTGCTGTTTTGTTTGCGAGTAGAAAGAAATTGAGTACGAAGATTCTTTAGAAAATTATTCAAATTGAAAAGAAACTTTTCTCTTTTCTTTGTTAGTAGATTCGTAGAAACACTACATGCGCAATATAATACTCTACAATAGCGATTTATAGCATAGCGAATTTGTATTCGTATCGTGGTAAATCATAATTTTTACTTTTTATTTATTATTCATTTTTACTAAACCTAATTTTTTCAGCTATCATTAGCCCTTCCTTATAAAAATATTTACAAACAACGCATACGATGTTTTTATCGTAATTTTTACACTCTGTGTTCCTTTGTACTCAGTTCTATCAAATCTAATCTCATTTAATTTCTCCTTATCTCTTCTATATCAAAGAGACATTATAAACAAGCATTGTACGCGTGTATGCCATGATTTATCGTAATTTCTATGCTCTCTTTTAACACTTTACCGACTGATAGCCGATTAACCGGTTTTTGTCCCCGACGCTTACCGATCGATAACCTATTAATTGGCTTTTTGTCGCCGACAATCTTTCTCATTATTCGAGCAGTAATTTGTTATTTAGTACTATGGTACCTTGCTCAGTTGCGTCAGTTGCGTTACTTTGTAAGCTCCCACAGTTTTATACCAATTTGAGAAACTTACCGTTCGCGATGAACGAAAAGAATGGTATTGAAGAGTCTAAACCGAAACAGAGTCGGTGGCAGGGAGAATCTGCGCCTGAGTTGCCGGTCGGACGTGCTTATGTTGTTAAACCGCTAGCGGTCGGTAAAGTATTAATATTCTCATTATCTACTTTATTCATTTCTGATATTCCATCGTTTAATCTTCATCGTTGAGTTGGTCGCATCGTTAGACCGAATAATCGCTAGTACACTCGCGATAATTGATTATTCGTCGCTGTAAAAAAGTCGACTGTATTCTTTTCCTTTTATCAATATGACAGTCGAATTACAAGTTGCATCCAGCTCGTGATTCGAGATTCACGTGTACCATCGCGAGAAATCGGTGGATAAATTACTTTGTTATTGTTAGCGCGCGCGAATAAATAAGTACACGCGTGTCGTTGATTTCTTGCGG
Organism: Bombus sibiricus; assembly: GCA_014737505.1. Lineage (NCBI taxonomy): Eukaryota > Metazoa > Arthropoda > Insecta > Hymenoptera > Apidae > Bombus > Bombus sibiricus. The sequence continues at coordinate 11,804 of JACXIM010000082.1, forward strand.
TTCAACGTTTCTCCCCTCGGCCACGAAGCTCAATCCGCACGCGAGCACGCACGGTTATTACTTAAGAAGTCAATAAATGACACACGCTCGACTTATTGTTAGTCCTGCGATTGGCACATTTCGCCACGCCGAACGTTCTTTCTGTGCGGAAATCCTCGTAATGGAATATTACACGACTCTATGAACGGATATTAACTATTTTATTGTATCTAAATTTTTTTCTGTTTTTTTTTTTTTTTATAGTTGGAGCGTCAGTTTTTTTCCAATTTAAAGAATTTTATATGTATGTTTGAAGTCACGATTGGTTTGCTTGGCTAAGATTTGCAAATCTAAATCGTTGAAAATTCGCGCTAGTTTAAATAAATTAATTAAAGGTAAATTAAATAAATATTTCAGGTAAATTAAAATTACGTAGAATTGTTCGATCGATTTGTTTCTATGGGTAGCTGGTAAATTGAAAGTGCATGGATTTGAACAACAGAGCAACGAGTATTTTAATTCTACGCTATATTTTAATTCTAATTGAAGAAATTCTTGCTTTGTTTTATAAAATTCTTTTTTTAGAAAATAAGGTAACAACCTTCATCCCTTTGGTGAACAATAATAGCGCAGATTATAATACGCTCAAGTTGGAAAAAATATAAATTAATCATAGCAAAGTCCTTGCTATTGCTGGAATACCCGAATACCCGAGTACCGAGATTTATTCGTCATGACTGGAAATCCAATGACGTATATGCGAAGAACCGGACCTTTCATCGAACGTAAAGCTTCCCGGTTTTGGGACTACGGAATGAAATTTTTTTTTTTATTATTTAATTTGTACTTTACAATTTGTCCAGCTAGATATTTGGTAAATTTTTCTAGCTTAATAGGGAATCAAATGGTACGAATGTGCATTAAATGATCGAAACATGAAACAGAATATATTTAATATTCTATTTACTGTTATATGCATTAAGATAATAATTTACAACTTTGATAGAAGAAAACAAATTTATCTCTACATTTTCTTACAACAAATATGACTTCTTTACGGTCACCATATTACCCGTCGTTGAGTACATCCTTTCCACGCTTGCGGATGTTGCAGGAATGCAGAGATATCTTTTTGCTAAACTAAAGACTTAACAGAGAGTGTATTTTCGACCAATCGCGGGGAGACGCGGTCGCGAGAAAACGCGTCAACGGGAGTCGTAAATTCCCGTTACGATTGCACGAATCGACACCACGATTAGATCGATCCCCTTATTTCGGTTAGGATAATAGGGGTAATTAAGTTAGTATAACACTGTGAATCACAGAGCTATAAAATTTATATTTTCCAACAATTCTT
>JACXIM010000082.1:14599-114715 GCA_014737505.1 Bombus sibiricus
AATCTCCTTACTGTACGTCTCTCCTTACTGTTTATGGTATAATTTATAATATCGTTTCTTCTTTCTGAATTTCTTTCTTCTTCTTCGTAATTGACGGCAACTAATTATCAGGAGTAATCGATACTTGCCCAAGTTGCAACCGATTTAAAGGGTAGAAACCCCTGTTACGTTATAAAGATGGATCTTTCAGAGTTACGTTAATATCGTAACAACCTTCGTCTATCTTTCTTATTTATTTCTTAAATTTAACGTGAAAGAACAATGCACCGTTCGATAGAATCTCCTTACTGTACGTCTCTCCTTACTGTTTATGGCATAATTTATAATATCGTTTCTTCTTTCGAATTTCTTTTTTCGTCTTCGTAATTGACGGCGACTAATTATCAGGACTAATTATTATTCTCGTGGACAATCGAACGCTGTATTCGCCGATATTAGTCCAAGTCGTAATCGACTTAAAGGGTAGAAATCCCTGTTACGTTATCCAGCAATTGCGCGTCAGTTGTTCGCAGAAGTGGCTTGTTAACGAAGCGGAATAGTACCAGAGAAAATGGAAGGAAGCCGGTAGGCAGATGTTCAGTCACGTTTCCGTGAGAAATGTATCGTCCGATTGGCATCTTCCATTGAACTTCGCGCGACCTCAGGCTCGATCGGCAGCTCGTCGAAGAAAAGCGCCGGTTACGTCGCAATTTTAACGGCATATCGTTCTGTTATCTCGCAATATGGAATTGCAGTCGAATAAAAAATTGAACTTTCCTCTGAAAAAAATATTGTCCGAGATCAGCGATTTTCAAAGAAATTATATAAACTAACGATAAAAGATATTTTATTTCTTTTTTCATCCAAGAGAAGTAAGCAATAAATGCTGATAAAAGATATTTCGTTCTTTTTATCATAGAGAGGCAAGAAGACCAGTTATAGCAAATGATAAAACGCATTTAAAGATATTTGATTTAGCAAAACGTTACAAAAACCTTCTTGCTACTTTTTCTTTTTACAAATTATGCGAATCTTTTTTTTTTTACTATTTCGTAAAAATTTGTTCGATTAAAAATTTGATGCGTATTGTATCAGGAATTTAAATTTAAATTCCTTAATATTAAAAACTTCTCTTTTAATTTTTATTTTACATTTTACTTTGCTATAGCGTGTTTGCGAAGATTTTTCTTCTATCGAAAGCCGTTTGTCGTATGTAGATCTAGCGTGTTTACAGACGTTGAACGAGAAATTGTTTTAACGGTGCACGTTTTGTTACTTGGTCGAGTTAAATATAATTTTTTTTTAGATTGGTCAGACGATACGTAACGATACATAAAATCAGGGATACACATAACATATGTTCTTGATATTTTTACGTAACGTTCTCGTCCTCACAAGTACATTTTTTAAACTTTTATTTCTCTCGACGTATGTAAATGAGTAAAGAGATTTATACGCTACGCGATCTTGGCATCGATTCTCGTGTATGCCTTATTCATTTACGTTGATGTTTGTGCTAACTTAAAGTTAGTGGGTTGCGAATCGTTGATGGTATATAACTTTTGAGAATTCGGGTTAATCATGTTTTTTAACATTTAATCGCATCATTCGTTGACACGTTTCACAGTCAACTAGTAACAAATGTGTAGGATATGTTCGGTTGCAAATTATAACACTTCGATCTTTGCCAAGCAATGTTTTCATAATTTGAAAAAAAATATGATAAAAATCATAAATAGTAAGAATATAATAATAAAAATACAATATAATTATCGTTTCACTGAAGTTTCAATTTCTTAAGAATTAAAAAAAATACCATTTCATGAAAAATCAATGTACACTTTGTTAGATGATTAAAATACTTGACGAATTCTTAATAATAATAGCCATTATTGATTAATGATAATAGCCAGATGGATAAAATAAAAATTCGATATAATTTGATAACGAACAATGCATTATTTTGTAAAAAACAGCTGTAAACTAAGCTTACCAACTGATTGTAAAATTTGATAAATTTCCAAAATGTTTGTTTCATGATTGCAGATGGAAATGCATAAAAATCCCAACGCGAAGAGGAGTTCGTTGCGTGGTGACGAGATGACGTTGAAGGAACCTCACAGGTAAATAAATACCTATCATGCTTTGTCATAAAATATTCACTATATTTAAGTTTCAAAGCATCTACAATGTTTGCATTTTGAATCGTGTTGTACGTATCAAATTTTTCGCATCTGCTCGTTTGTCATGTCACGTGTCTGCGATTTCTTTACTTCAGCTGACAGCGAGTCGATTCGATGATTTATGAGATGTATTGTAATATTCACGTTGCTGATTAAGAATTTATTGCTTCCTGCCCGTGTGTTGTCATCGTTTCGTCATACTTTTTTATTTATGATTATTGTTTTTAAATACTTTATAGAGGCGATCGATTATTTCTGTCCACTGAATCTGTTTTGTATAAATTTTCAATATCGATGATCAGCCTGTTGCTTTCTGAATTTTTAAAGGAAAAACTATTCAAATTTATATAATCTCTGTGAATCTAAAATTAAAATAAATCAACAGGCTGTCGTGTGATTTTTAAGCGAGAACAGACAGTGTTTAGCAACAGAGGATATATTTACAAATAAATTCTTTTCTATATTATTTTAAACTCAGACAAACTTAATGGAAGAAAACGTCAACTATATTTACGTGTCTGTTCGATATTTGCTAAAAAAGTATGTTTGTAATTTTATTTCTACATTTTCTATTCGATACTTCGCATCGTGATTTAGCATTAAAAACAGAATTAAAATTCAGCTTTGATTATAAACGTGATCTTGGAATATGATCCTTAATTTATGTCACGACATTATAAAACGACTAGACGATTTTTTCAAATCAATAATTAAACATTTTTTTTTTTTTTTTTTTTTTTTTAATTGTTTTATTTCATTTTACAATTTGTCCATTAGGACATTTGGTAAAATATTATAATTTAATATTTGATAAAATATAGCATGTGGATGGTTACCCCCAGCGGGACTCCATCTTCCAGGTTGTTTATTGTTCTATTATGAGGTCTGCAGGATGCTTCTTCTTCAGTCTTCTTTCTATTATNTGTTTTATTCGTTTCAGCAACCAGCTGATTTGGGTGTGTTTCAAGTCTTTCTTTATACTTTTTTGCATATCTGGCGATTTCCTCTTTAACTGTTGGAATTTTTAAGTCTTTTCGTATGTCTTCATTTCTGACGTACCATGGAGCGTTGACTATCGTTCTTAAGATTTTTGCCTGCTCTGTTTCTATTTTATTTATGTGACTCATAATAATTAAACATGTTTGAAAACTTCCATTCCAAATGTCCTCGATCTTTTAGCGTCAAAAATATTTTCGCAAACTTTCATCTTTTCCATGTTTAATGTTTGTATCTTTTCTTCCTTATCAACGTTTCTACCAGTTTCACATATTTCCCTTCGTGTTTTCCATTCTCGATTACTCGTATCTCTTACGGTCAAAAATTTCCACTAACTTTATCGACGTCGTACGACAAATTTTCCGTACCATTAATTTTCATATCTTTTTCCTTTAGCTTCGTAAGGTGTTTGGAATGTCTTAATGGAACTTGAACACCATAGTCGCGATCTATAAGAATTTGTGCATCTATCGCGTCTTATCCAGTTCATCGTTACCCAAAATAGTCAGTGGAATGGACTGGTTACCACTAAACGGTCAAATTGCGAAACTAGCAGGTCTTACATACGTGTTCCTGTTTCAATGGCAAGACCGGAGCCAAAAGTGACGTAGTTCGTTGGCACCTAACGATATTTCTTCGATCTGGTATCGAACTAGTGAAACTTGTGCGGTATTCGACGTGCCTTTCGTCTTTCGATTTATATTCTCACACGGTAGAAATTATTTAATTGACAATTTAACAAACGTCAGATCTTTCGTTTTAATCCATCTAAATCTTGTCTATAATTTCTATTTTTGTCTATAAAAGTTTGTCTATAAAAATAATTTGAAAGATTTTATTTAAAAATTAAACAGTACGAACAAAAATGAGATATATTATTTATCGTACAAGATTGTTCGCGATTCGTTGAAACTTTATATTTTAGATTCGTAATTTCCCAAAACACTTATGACGATTGTAAACAAACGTTATATCAAAGTCTGTTCTATCTTCATGGTAGCAACGTGATTTCCTCGTGGTTTCTTCGTGTATCGATCGATCGTTAATCATTCATTTATTCAAGGATATGGAGGATAGAGACTCGTTATTCTTCGTTGCCATAAATTTCTTAGTTATTTAATGTAGCAAGATCTTCTTGTTTGAAAAAAAACCTTCGTTTAACACATTTTTCTCGTTTTAATTTGCTCAAGATACGACAATAGTTCATTTAAATTAATCCTAGTCTCGCTGAAGCTTTGCATCGGTGTTATTCGAGGAAGAATATTCTTATGTACGGTGTCTACGTTTAAAATGGTGAAGTTAGTTTAATTATAGTGGTCGTTTCGTCGAATACCGTTGCTTGTGTAGGTTTTGAAAGGAAAATCGGCCACGTTGCTCAAACAGGAATTATAAATAACGAATGATAAATTCGACGTTGTTCGTCGTGTCAGTGCTTGTTGTCCAAGTAGGAAAGTTCAAAATATTTGTTCAGACTAGTAAAAACGTGTTTCTAACAAGTGGTTTAGAACTGTATTACCTTGAAACGTTAATGTCAGATCGCGCATATAGCATACTTTCCCACTCACTCGATTTATTACGATTTTTCCACTGGCTATGTTGCGTTTCCTAAGAAATTTATTACGTAGAACGCGTCTTCACCGTGAAATCGAATTTTCTTCGAATCGTTTGTTTCTGCTCGTACGAAATTCGCCGCGTCTCTGATCTCATATTTGAAATTTTGCAAATTACAATTTCTGTCGAGTATTCGCTCCTTTCGATCTTTCAAGTTCCGTAAATTTCTATCGCTCGTTCGCAACATGGAAAATTATTCGCACGTTTATTAATATTTTATTTATAAATCTCGTGTCGTGGAATTATTGTCGGTGTTGATCGCGTTCGATGATCGTTAACATTGTCGCCGATATAATTTCCAAATTAGCTGTTATTCAACCTCGTTTACAATTCGAGTGAAAGTAGAACGCGTTTGGTGCATTCTAGCGTCGACGAGTCTACGATAGACGCTGGTGCTATGGTAATCGTAAATCTTACGAGCAACTGGTTTGACGTTCATGGGAAAAGTTAGACGTAACTTTATACAGAGCTGCACTCGGTGGCACTGCATTCTAGCTGCACTTGTTGTAACTCGGGTTTCTTTAACAGAAAAAGAACGCACGGCAATTAGAGGTTTTATTGCCACGGATTTTTACGTAATCTGCGTGCAGCCTCTCGAATTCTCGTGAATGGAAGATTCGTTCTACGATGATTGCGTGATATCGTGCGGAAAACTATTAACCGTAGCAAAGAATTCTATGCTTTTAGTTTCACGATCCGTAACAGCATTTCTCGATCTTGATCTACGACATTCCACATTCAGATACGTGTCTTATCGTTAGTATCATTTAGTGTTCTTATAATACATCGATCTTTAATTTTTAATACCAAGAAAAATATTATTATTTGTTATTAATATCGGTAGTATATTATAGCAGCGTTAAAATTTCCTACGATTAGATTGAAACACGTTTATCGTGTAAATAATATTCGATTCTATTGGATTGTTCATACGGAGAGTACAGTAATCAACCGGTTACGGTGAAATGATGTGTCTGACACGTCATGGAACACTTTGGCATGGGAAATGCATGACACAGCTAATTAGATACGTCATTTAATATCACACGATTAATGTTGCATGGAATATTTAATACGTGAGCATCGTATTGTTTATTATTCTATTCGCGGTATTACTTGTAACATGATCGTGAACATAATTGCAACTGACAAAGCATATATTCAACGCCGTTTTCACTTAAAACGCTAAAGTAGAAATCATTCTCTCTTTATTCTTGATTTAAATGCTTCGTGCAAAAGGTATCGGCAATACTGATATTTTAAAATGTAACCACGTGTGCCAGTGGCTGCAGAAGTTCAAACTTCAAGGTCATCGATTATTAATATCTTAATATACTTGAAAAGAAATTATCAACGTCGACCAATCAAAGTATATTTCTCCATGATTAAAGTTCATTTAGTTTTCTAAAACTGAAAATACCTCTGGATCTTGTAGAAGAATACACTTTTCTCTTGTTCGTATTTCATACTACTCGTATCATCGACTCTATTAGGAGTTGTAAATCCTTGATAGAATTTTCTACAGAATTGAGAAAATTCACGGGAATAATAACTACAATTTATTATTGCGATTAATAATAATCGCGTCGATATCGAGTTGCTAAATTACTGTTTTCAAGTATGCAAAGCTGAAAACTTTCTCGCTAACTTTTAATGCTTATCTTAATATTCCTTGGTATTATTAACACTAGAACTATCACACCAGACGAATTGACTGGTTTTACAATTTTATTTTCAAATTCCTACTTCGTGTTGTATTTTTTTCCCGCAATGATGTAACGAGTTTCGCAACGATAACTAAAAGAATAATATAATGAATTTTATTTTGTTCTTTATATATTCAAACTGAAAATAATTTTGTATCAAGGCTACTCATACCAATACCAGTCAAAATGACTGGTTCTTCTCAAAGTGTAAAAGGGTCTTGCAATCTGTTTATCGAACCCCAATTAACCAGTTTCCTCGTTTTCTACAACTTCACACATGTTTTTAAAATTTCTATTTTATCTTACTTTATCATTCGATATGATGATATCAGTTAACGGGAAAATTCCGGATCGATCGCTAGATCGCTAGATGCTAACCCCTAGAAATACCACACCAGTCAAACGACTGTTTCTACAATTTTATAAATGTGTCGACCCTCGTTTAGGGATCATGGTCCTAGATGGATTAATAATATCAAAAATGTACTACATAATATGGAAGTGCATCTGTAAGAAAGTAATAAATCAATACATATAAAAATAGTCCATTATTACGTATTTTTTAAAGACCAGCCATTTTGAATGGTTTTGGTAGAAATAGCTTCGTGTTAACTATCGGTAGTGTTAAAAAGTATGCGAAGTTCAATAATCTTATTGTTTGATACTACGCCATGTACTTGCTATTTGTATTTAACGTTTATTCTTCAGGAATGGCAGCACGTACGGAGCTTTCCAATCGAAGGATCCCATTTTAGCAGTGGAGAAGGGCGCTGAAATGGAAGGCGGAAGCGACGAGCATGGAATTTCCGTTCACCATCCGACCTCGTAAGTTTACTTACCCTGAAACTCTCGGTATTTATTACGTCCTTCTGACGATTATTTACGGCCACTTTCGAGTATACTACCAGCTAAGCAAAAATGCTCGCGATAACTCAGGTTCAGTTTCAATGTCCAAAAGGAAGAATACGTTTTCTTTTACGCGTGTGTGTGACTTTGTGTGTGCGTGTGTTTACTCGGATACATTACATGGCCGCAAGATAGGTTCCACTTTTGCGGTTTTCACTTACACATTGCTAGTTATAGTCATTTTCTGTTACCTGTAAATGTTTCATTTTTATTCCCGTTTAATGCTCTAAGTACGTGACGAAATGAGAAAGCGAACGTTAAAAATCTGAATTTATTTGATTGGTAATTACCTTTTGTTGTAAATCAATTGTGATTATTTTCCATTAATGAGATTATTCTATCAATACTGCGTTACCTAGATTATGGAAAACAAGGTAAGGAATTTATGTAATAAATTTAATTAATAAATTAGAAACATTTCAAAAAGTTACAAATATACGTATAAATATAAATAAAAGAAAATACATATAAATTAAATTGTTTCACAAGAATAACAATTTAAAATTATCTATTTTATCTCAGTGTTTCAAATATTTCCTCTCCTTCGATCGAAGGTAATGGTAATCTTTGATGAGAATTGTGGATCTTAATCGCCGAAATAAATGTATAGGAACACTTAGATTACACTTAGAATTGATATCAAGATTTACAAGATATTCGTCGATACACATTTGCACGCGTCTCGGTACTCTCTTTGTCTCACCATCTCCTTTACGACATTACCAACGGAGCAGTTGTATTCTTCTATTTTACGAGACGCTGTGCACGCACATACTCCCACACATTCATACTCATATATGTGTGTCACTACTACGCGGCTAATCTAGTGTAGCACACAAAATTACACATATCTTAATAATCTTCCTCTTAATCTTAATAATCTCTAGCTTTATAGACATTTGGAAAACTAACCTCACGTTTTTGTTACCGACCTGACTTTTACGACGAGCGTACGTATTTCTTAGTTCCTCTCTGCGATGTTACATTAGAATTCTCATAATTAGAAGCTTCGGCGAACAATAGATGCTTTTGTTCTTCCTAAGATAACCAATCGAGAGATTCGCTCTCACGTACGTTATCCTTGTTGCTGCGTATTTGACGAAGAGATACGCCAGAGGAAGGAAACAGTTTGCAGGATAATCGTCGTTTTCCGTCACATTCCTCGGCATAATTACTCTGCGAGAGGAAAACCACGTAAATTTGACACGTTCTTCCACGTTGAATCTGCTTGTTCTATCCAACTTGAACGAAATAAAAATCGACAATTAATATTAATCGAGACTCGAATTGATTTTATTGAGATATGTATAATTTTGTGTGCTAGACTAGATTGGCCGTGTAGTAGTGACACACGTATGTGAATATGAGTGTGTGGAAGTATGTGTGTGCGCGGCGTCTCGAAAAGCAGACGAATGTTACTGTTCCGTTGGCAGTGTGGGGTGGAAGATGGCGAGACAAAGAGAAAGCTGAGACGCGTGCAAATGTATATCGACGAAGATCCTGGAAATCGTTTATTAAATAAATCCAAAACTATTTTAATATGAATTCTAAGTATAACCTTAGTATTTCTTTACTTTTATTTCGGCAATTAAGATCCACAATTTTCAACAGATTTATAATATCTTAGAGTTCCAAGTTGTTGGATCTAACTAAGTCCAAGATAATTACAATGGACAATTAAAGTGGAGAATTCAAGGTCCTTGTGGCATACCGCGTTACAGACTTAAGTATTCTTAATCTGGCACTTCGTACCGCAGTTGACTAGAGGATATTTAAACTACGTAGAGATAAAGAACGTTTCGATATCGTGGTTGCCTGAAAGGATATCATCGTTGAGATAACAAGGGATATGATATAACGCGTCACTTAATTCCCTGACTTTGATGAAAAGTTGTTCGTCGATCCGAATATATCAACCCTTGGCCTTGATACTTGGGTCGTTGTTGTAGCCTTTTCGACTCGATCGTTGCTATTCGCGAGATCTTCCTCTTCTTGCGAAAGATTTTTGCGAGGAGAGAATCGCGTTTGCGATTCTTTTGCAATCTTTTAGAGCTTCGAATGTCTTTCAGTTTAATGTTCTATCCTTTCTAAGAGTCGCTGCTTTCTAAAATTGCCTAATACCAATTTGCGGATTTAATTAGAACGTTGAGTACAACTTGGTAGAATTTAACAAAATGTTCGGTTTACCTTCCACAGGAGATTCCATGGAATATTTGGTTTCATTTTTCCAAATCTTTTAACAGCTTTCTAGATTCGACGTTTCAAAAAATTTTCGAAATATCTTGGCAAAATTTGTAGTTTAATTATTTTCTTGAAAATCTGTCACTCTTGTCGTTCCTCTCGTACATTGCTACACGCGATACGTTCAATTACGTCCAACGACTCGAATACGTTCAACTGGTCTGACTCGTCTTTCCTCTCAATCTTGCGTTACGAGCTGAACGAAATTGTCCACTCTTTTAATTGCAACGTTATTGTTGGTACAGCCACGTTACACGGATACGTTTCTTAATTATACGTCATTACGCTGGATCGTATATGACAGTCACGTGCAAGGGTAATTTCCTTAATTCGCGAACATGCGTAACATTAATGTAAATCACGATATGAAACAATTTATAAGGAAATAAATGACGAGTAGGACGAAGCACGCTACCTTTCTGCGAGCTTGGCTGCCGCTGGTGGCTGCGAGACTTCCGATTAATCTTATTACGAAACAATCTTTTTTCAATAATTCTCTTAAAAAGCACATTAGTAAAATAACACACTGAGCTTTGGAACACGATAAACTTATAATTCGTGTAAAATAAATGTAACGCGATGGACAAGTAAATATACAAAATAAATATTTCTAAACTGTACACATTAATTTTTTCGCATTTGCACGTTGTGTATAATATAAAATAACGCGTATAATGGTAAAAGAATTTAATTAGCTATGAAATATGTCTAATAGTTTTCTGAATCATCTAAAACGGATATATTATGCGAAATGGATATATACAAGAGAAATATTTTTCAACTATATTTGCCAAACTTTTCACGCTCGATATTGCGTGTATATGTATCTAATATTGTACCGTAACAAGTCAAAAGTATTTGTCTTAGCAATAGAATTAATCTTGAACTTTACTACTAGTCGATTATATTCTCTTTCCAGGAATATTTAAAAATTCTGTTTCTATTAATAATAATTCGATTTGTAGAAACTTGACAAAAATCGACACACAATCTGCGTCGACAATAATCTGTTAAATTAATGAAATCAATTTTTTATCAAAAGGTAAAAGAAATTAAATTTCAGAAAAAGAAAGAAAAAAACTTAGACGCGTTAGTTTATAAAGGAAGTCCTAGTAATATGTACATGAAAAAAAAATAAAAGTTTACATGAATTTTGATATTGATACAGAGTTTGCTATTGTTCTCCATTATTTTCTATCGCATTTTATCTAATACTATTTCATCGATGGTGATCAAGGTTTTGGTAGGAAGTACCTTGACTCGATTAAATGTCCGTACATATATCATCAGGTAGAGTGATTAACGAGCATCTTGAGGCCTGTACTTTCCCCACAAACCGCAAAAGCCGAAGCCGAATCTCGAAATAAATACGTTGGCATAAGCTCTCATTGGTTCGCGTAATTTCTACATTTAACTTCTCATTTGAGGAATCACTGTTGTTGTAATGTATTAATAGTATTCTAATCGATTGCATAATTACGCGTTTCATCGAAGTGTCTCTTTGAAATTTTAGAGATAGAACGTCTGCGAACGAAGGCTATCGAAATATTCCGCCTTTCGTCGTATTTTTCCACCTAGACGTTGAAAACATCTAAATATATAAATAAATATATTTATACGTTTTAGCTATAGTTCGCATAACGTTTAACAACCCATATGGGAATTGGCAAAAAAAAAAAAAGTTTGTCTTTTCATTAATCGTGATTCTCAAGAAACAAACATCTTTTAAAATAATATCGATGTATATATTTGATACAAATATTCGTATGAATATAACATACAACGAAATTACGTTTAAAATAACGTTGATAATTATTGATTGAATCCGTTGAAAAGCGATTGCGTGTAAGTACAATTCCATGTTATAAGAATATACATGTATGTACCTTAAAGAAAAGAAAAAATGAAAAATTTCAAATTAAAAAATGCGGGAAAATGTGTTTGCCAATTAACACGTTGATATCTGTAAACGTTTGATTACAGTGAAATTATTAAATTATCATTGAGACGTAACAAGGTCATTGGCTTGTGGCAGCTTTTTAAGCGTAAGATTGTCTTTTAATATTCTATGAATCACTGTACAAAGCATTAACAAATTTCAGAAACAGATATTTATAGGCACTTGAGTCGCGCGTATCAAAAGGAATGTCACTAAACTTTATTTTCATACGTAGATCTTTATTTTTGTTTATTCCAGTTATTCGAGTAACCATCCTGTTCGCTGACTAATTAACGATATCCACGGATCAACCACGCACGTGTTTGTACGATGCGTAAAACAGCGGACAAGCATGGAACGAAGGTTTTGAAACTCGGTCGGCTCGGTTCATTCGCCGGCGATTTCAAATTAGCTCGCGCGACGTGACATAGGAATGCTTAGGAAATTTTCAGTCAACTGTACCAACCTTTGTTCATGCTCTTTAACGCGTTCACCGCTGATCGAATTTCCATTATCGATAGTACGTCGTGTTAACGATTAATCTTTCTACGAAACTTATCCGATATTTACATCGTGAAACTTGATTCGCGAATTATTAAGAAAGTTCCTCTCTCTCTCTCTCTCTCTCTCTCTCTGAAAATTTTCCAACTCTTCATTTGACAATCTCTGACAATGACTCAGTAACGATACTCAGCAATGAACGCGTTAATCATCGCTTCAATAAAAGATAATCCGACGTATAGTATGGCTGTAAGTTGCATAAAATAAGAAAATAATTTTTCTATATTTTTATGGTATCCGATAAGTAAATCTAAGTATCGTCAGATCAAATTGTAGAAAATTCTCATATTTCAACAGAGGATTTCTCAACGTTCGAAATCAAAATAAAAATCGAAAAAAGAAAGACAAGAATCTATCTCTTAAAGAGATTCTAATTTGAAATAATAAATACGAATGAGAGGTATGGTAGATAATTCCTTTATGGTTATTACTGCATGTGATATTTGTTTATAGCGGTTCAAGTACGTATTTGGAATATTTCCGGCTCGAATAGAGAATCTGTATAGCTTTCATACAGAATGTCATTTATATCGAATGAATAATTACAGGTATTTAGAAACAATGATGCACCTGTTCAAAGGTAACGTCGGCTCCGGTATCTTTGCGTTAGGGGATGCTTTCAAGCATGCCGGACTGCTGCTGGCTCCGCCGCTTACTATGTTCCTCGGGGTTATTTGTGTTCACGCTCAACATATTCTTGTACGTATAACCCACTATTTTCTCTATTGTTTGTCTAAATAAACAACTACAATAATTCCATCTATTAATTTTTTTTATAAAATAATATTAACATTACTTTCTTGTAAAATAGTATCGATATTCGTATACCGTTTACGATCGAATAAACTGCGAATGTTTATGCAAATTTATATTTTTCCAAACATGATTAGAACCTACTGAGAAATTTTTTTTACCCGCTAAGCATCGTAATAAGTATGTTATTATATTTAGGATATTTTGCATATATTGGGTTGGCAACTAAGTGAACCTAACCCTAACCTAACCCCAATACATGTATCGTGTAGATTTTTTGTACCTTCCGATGCATAAACGTTCAGCCGGTTTAGCAATCGATGTTAAATTAAATTTCTGAAACAACTAATGATCGTTATACATCATCTGCGTATATTTTTAATATAGCATGATAAATGGTTTTTGCAAATCGTTCAATTACATAAATTCCAGCAAAGTATGAAAATCGTACGATACATGGTATGCTAATTTCTTTGGTACGTTACACCGTTCTCTTAAACGTTTGCCAAACCAAGCGATATTGCAATCTATTGAAATTTTACTATCGTATGCGAATAATAATCATCATATTTTTTTAGAGGATGAATAATTTCAACGAACACTCAGCGGTTCTACTTAGTAATACGCTGTATTTTAGTTGTATTCTACAAACAGGATTTCCTACAGCATTGGAGAGCCACATCGGCGATGAATTCTGCAGAGGAAAATAATAAAAAAAATTCCGACAAACATATGTCCTGTTTGACCTTGTTTACGAGTTACAACGAGTTTTAATAAATTGGAATAACTCTATCGAAAGATGGAAGTGTTTGAACTAATTTCACTTACCTATTTACAAACACAACTCAACATCGAACGAACGATATCTGGATAGATGGAGAGAGCAAGACAGTCGATGATAAAACGTCTCCGATTTCGTGTTCGAATGCAAACAGGTCATTCCGAACATCTCCCGTGGAGCTATGAAGTTACATGGAGTTTGTCGAAAAAGAAACTCGCAATAGTTGGAAAACAAGGTCAAATAGACGCTTGTTTACGCGAACTTCCTTTTATCGTTTTTATCTGCAAAATCGATGCTCCGATGCTGCGGAACACCCTGTATATTATATTCTATTTCTAATCATTCTTGAGAAATGTAAATAGTTTTACGCCTTTAGCGGTAATACAAAGTAAAGTATCGCGAGAAAAATTCCTCTTCGACATTGTACGTGGACATTATCGTGTGTTTGCAGATTAAATGTAACGAAGAGGTGACGCGTCGCGTGAACGATGCGAGTGCCACAACTGGGTTTGCTGGCACCGTGGAATTGTGCTTCGCTACCGGCCCTCTAGCACTCCGAAAATACTCTGTGTTTATGAGGTAGGTATATGTGTAATGAGAAGACCATGAAATAGGGACACCATCGACTGTTCGTTCTAACGCCATACCACGCATTCTTATCTCGCGTCACTCGTAGGAAATTCGTTATAAAAATACGACTAGAGGGCGAGAAAAAATAGAATTATTGATAATAAGTCGTACGTCTTATTTCAAATCTTTCATCCGTTTCTCTACATTTCATTTTAATAGCACGCTCTGTTATCGTCTTTTTTTTTCATCTATTCTCACAATTTACACTACTATCCGCTTTGTTCCAGACAAATGGTTAATGTATTTTTATGTATCACGCAACTTGGATTTTGCTGCGTTTATTTCGTTTTCATTGCGAAGAATATGAAGCAGGTGAGCCACCAATTTTTAATTTCTTCCTTCTGATCTTTTATTCGCATTTGTAATACGTAATTTCTATTAACTCTTTCAATATCAAATGCTCTGATCGTGAACGTTTCTCACGCACGATTTCCTGTAATTATCGTTGAGAGCACAATATCTTTCATACTGTGCAAAACAGCAATTAAACGTGACGTGTATTTTCATATATTGCCATTCGCTGCCCTGAGTTTTTGCTATGTAAAATTCGTGTAAATTAGACGAAGCTTGTCTTCTTTTATTTGAAGTGGAATAAACCATCAGTGGTTTATATTGGTGAGATTTCATTAGATTCTTTGTTTGATAAAATTTATAGCTTTTAGGAAATTCTTATCTCACTCGTTCCAATATAAAACTGAAACATAGGAATTATATTTGAAGTTAGATTTTTATTCGATCAAGCAAACGTTTTTGAGTCAAGGCATTTATCAACAACGATGATACCAATTGCCAGTGTCTTTCCAATTTAATGACTTTAGGTTTTTCGATAGGGATTTGTAAAAGAGAGAATCCTCGAGTTTTCATATTATTATTACACATGGATGATCGGTACTATAACTTCTTACGTGCATGTAAACTACCGACAAAAATTTGGAATCATTGCACATACATTTCATAGAACCAAAGAATTAAAATAAAAAAAGATCAGTTCTTCCTATCCTACAAACTCTTTGGTAAAACTTTACCAATATAAATATAATTATTGGAATGTAATATAATGAAATAAAATTGGAATATAATATAAATATAATTTACAAAAGCGATTTTAAATCATTGGCGCTATTAAACGTACGCTATTTAAAGAGTTAACGATTGAAAAATAGTAAAATATGCTATGAAAAGATACTAACAAATGACTAAAACAATTTTCTTTCATAGGTGTTGGACGTGTATGGAATCGAGATGGACGTACATCAACATATGGCTGTGATCTTGATCCCGATAATGCTGAGCACGTGGATCAGGAACCTGAAGTACCTGGTGCCCATTTCGTCGCTGGCGAATTTTCTGGTCACAGCTGGCTATGTGGCTACTATGTACATAATGTGCCACGATTTGCCGCCGATCCACGAGAGGCGGTATATCGCGGATTGGCACGAGCTGCCTCTGTTCTTTGGCACTGTGATATATTCTTTCGAGGGTATTACTTTGGTAAGCGATGCCGCGTTTGCACGTGCTTCTTCGCATTTATGTAACGCGTTATTTTCGCGACCAGTCACTTCGTCCACTTTGTTGTTTTGTTGCAATAAAAAACAAAATCAGGGGACGTTATGATACTCATTTTGGGATTGTCATTTTCGATGAAGCACTTCCTAAAGATTCTATTCCTATGCATATGCTGTTTATTTTGGAAATTCGGTCGAAAGAGCGAAGATATTTCTGTCTTCCGCTGAAAATAGTTTTAATATATAATAAAGATTGTTAGCCAAAGATCGCTTACCAGTTGATATTGAATATCCGGATGTACACTGTTGGCCATAAATATTGTACATATCGATAGCCAAACCAAATTAAAGGCTTTTCACCGCTATTATTTTCTAGTTATTCTATCGTAAAGCTGCTATTTTATTCGCAGCATAAACGTCTTGTAATGTAGGATATTAGATATTAAAGAATGCTAAATTACAAAAACAATGCAAAGAGTTCTGTGAATTTTACTGTGTAATATTACTATTGCGTGAGCGTTGAATTTACAACAGGAATAACGAGTTGAACTGTTATATAAGTCTCTCTATATATAACTATATTTCTCTTTTTTCTTTTGACCTAGAAAAAAGCAACGAAAGACGTAGAAATGATGTGAATAGATTTATTGAACTGCTCAGAGAATTTCTGACGTTTATGCTGATAATCGATAACAAGTTAAAAAGGAGAATGATATATTGTATAGTCTTCTATCCAACGATATCTGATAGCTTATTCTGATTTTTATAAAACTGTTCCAATAATGAAATACGATAAATTATTACAAAAATTTAGGTTCTGCAAATCCGCGTAATGTAACAATAACAAAAAGATAATAACGAAAGAAGGGGTGCACAAATTATTCAATAAAAAAAAAAAGAAAAAAATAGAAACACGTTGCCTTCAATTTCAAATATTTGACAATTAAACATTATTTTCTTCAATTTCGAGTTGAATTTCCCAAACAATCTGATATTTTATTACGATAGAATTTTTTAAGACTCAACTTGTTAGTCATGACTCGATTGTCGATAAAAAAACATGTTTTTTCTGTTCTAACGAATATCTCGCTGTATTTTAGGTGTTACCCCTGAAGAACGAAATGAAGAAACCGAGCAATTTCAGTAAGCCACTGGGAGTTCTAAACGTTGGAATGGTAATTGTCGGTGGCATGTTCGTCGCGATGGGTTTTATATCTTATTTAAAATACGGCGACGCAGTAGCCGGATCCGTTACGTTAAATCTCCAATCAAAGGAGGTGTAAGTATCCAAATTTACTTTCCTAAGTGAACATCAAATTCTTATAATTATCAGATGGTCGATAAAAATTCCTTTTATCTTACTTTATGTTAATCACTCGCTAAATTATATTCTGTACATAATTGCCAAACGTTATTTATCGATGCAAATTAATCGTCTTGTATATATTTTCATCAATATCTTGTTACACGTATGCGTATATTTACGAATTGATTTACGAATTGAGTTCTATAGAATAGAAGTAATATATCGACGTTAAAACAGATCAGGCAAGTGATTAGCATATGTTTGTTTTACCATGTACGAAAGCAGAATTCTGTTATATCGACTCTATAGAAAATTATTATGCGTTCAGGTGATAAATCACGCTGCGTTCAGAATGATCGCAATGCTATCACGCAAAGTGATAGCGAAAAGTAGCGAGACAGAAAAAAACAAAAAAAAAAAAAAAAAAACAAAACACGTAGTTAAGAAAAAACTGTTTGTAACGTAATTTTCTGTTGCATACAAAGGGTGGATGGAAAAATCATCGGCGAGCATTTAAGGTTTCTATCATATATGGGTTTCCTAGAAGTGTTGTGTTATTTTATCAAACTACTAGACCATTTGTATAATATTGTGACGTCGTGTTCCTTTTTTTCATCAACACGCAATAATCAATGAGCCATACACATAGACGTTTCTTTGCGTTCTTCGTTTACGACTAAATTTGCATGTTGCGATAAATTTAACACAATTGGAATAGTTATAACGATGACGAACGGCTGAATAAGTTTCTCGCTTTTAACAGCAATTAATCAAAGAGAAATAATTCGGATACTCATAAGACGTTATTGTGTTTTGCAGCTTACCTCAATGCATACAGGTTGCCATCTCGTTGAGTATATTACTCACGTATGCACTGCAATTTTACGTTCCCATTGCGATCATTTGGCCAAAGATCGTCAACCGCTTTGGCCCTTTCAAGTGGCCCGTTTTCGCAGAGACTGTTTTCCGTTCCTCGATGTGTTTCCTAACATGTAAGTTCTATATTAATATATAAAATTATCGTCAATTTATCATCTGTAAGAGTAGTCGAAATTGTTAACTCTGCTATGGACGAAAAATTCGTTCGAACCTTGGTTCTGATGTTCGATTATTTTAAACTCTTAAACGATTTTAAATTATAATAAATATTCTAAACATTTCACATCGTATAAATACAGCTACAAAAAAATATTTTAAACACTCTGAACCACAAAGTTTTTTCACAGCATCCTTCATTTTCTTAGCTTCCTGTTGTCCTTCGACCCGATCACATTCTCGCTTAAGAAGATTTCTTATTTTAAGTATCAATTTGACGTTATCTTTCTTAAAATTACAAAACTTCTTTACGTAAAAAGCAGATTATTCGTTGTAATTAATTTTCGCCCGCCGGCTACAAACCGAATTTAATTTATTCTCATTCATGCTCTCGCTCAACCTCGGTATACGCTCAATATAACTACACGTATTTATTATAATTTTTAACAGTTAAAACAATTTCTGATTGGATTTGGTTTCTTTGAAACCAAAATATGAAATATGAAATGAAAATATGAGTTTACGTAAATATTCGTAATCTATTTAGCAAAATGGAGAAAAATACCAATTTAATATTAAATCTCTATGTATAATGTAATTTGACCTTAGGACGCTGAAGGATTTTAAAGGTTTACCAACGTTTGAAATTCTGTGGACATTCTTTGACTCTCCTTCAAACGTCCTAGGATTAACGTTAAATATATTTAATACTAATTTTACCTGTTATATCTAATTACAGTTGTCCTAGCTGAAGCGATACCTCAACTGGGTCTGTTCATATCACTGGTCGGTGCAGTAAGCAGCACCGCCTTGGCACTCGTATTTCCACCGATCATCGAAATGGTTGTATGCTGGCAGAACGCATCACTGGGCTTGTTTACGATATCGAAAGATATCCTGATAGTACTAATCGGTCTTCTCGGTTTCGTTACCGGGACATACGAAAGCATCACGTCGATTATTAAGGCGTTTAGCACGTAATTAGGCTAGTTCGTTGTATAAATCGTTGTTAATATACTTTTTACTTGTATGTATATATATACACGCGCGGTATTATCACGATCATGACATCTACGCGATCATATAGGCAATGATTATTCATTTGGACAGAGCCGGTCTTTTCTTTCTTTCTTTCTTTCTTTTTCTTTTTTTAATTTTCTAGATTACTGTTAATGTTAATGTTAATGTTGTTTATTAGTCTACCACATTTCTCTTGAACGAATCGTATACGAATCTTCGCGCGTTACATTCACTACTGTTCGAATCCTTCGTTTAGTATAATTTTCGCGTTCCGAATTCAGAAAAGGGTACTTCGTTATCTGTGATCCGTCTCTAAATCGATAATGCGAATTTTTCTAGTTCCACGAACAGGGTAACAAATCTCATGTCCTTGAGGGGATTACAGTTACCAATTTCTACGTTCGTCGTACTGTTGTCGATATTAGAATGGTGCTAATATCGAGTACAGCACGATTTCCAACAAATAAAATAGTTTTCCATGGGGTAATTTTGTAAGAATTACTTGATTTTAAGGGGGAAGAAGTTTTTGAGAAATTGGTAATTGTGATCGAATTGTACATTGATATACAGTTGGTCATGAAAGTGGTTCGACCACCTTGAGACGACATATCGGTGAAAACAGAAATAATTCAAGATCTTCTTTCAACAACTATTTTTTATTTTCTCATACAGTAGTAATACACGGCCTCGTGATTCGAAAACAAAAATAGACCGTATAGCAATATATTGTATATTAAGAACTTAGTACGAAAGACAGAGCATCTTTCAAATACTCTCGCAAAGTCTTACCATTTTAATTTTGACGATTAACGAATGATAAATATTTTAAAGTGGATCTCATTTCATAGATTGAAATTACGAGAGAAAATATTTCATATGTAAATAAATTTCAAATATGTAAGAAAGATGTTCAAATTCCTCGATCTTAAAAATCTGCGCATAATTTATCAATTAATGGCCATCGCATGAGTATATGCCGTCCCCGTATTATCTATAATTGAATTATAACGAAAAGAAATAGTTAAAAAGATTAATTTTTTAATTAAACTTTGCTGTTTATAAAATATGGATATTTTTGTGATCAATTGTATGTCGCGTGATACGTGTCTGTAATATATCATCGCCTATGTTATGAATAATTAACAGTGTTAGTTGTTCGTGTCCTGAACAGGACGTAACCGTAGATTTATATATATGATAGATGTATAGATTATTCGATTAGATACACGAATTTTCCGTAAAAAAAAAAAAGAAAGGTGAAAACTGATTGTTACTGCGAATTCGCGTAACATATATATATATATATGTGTATACATAACTCATGCGACAAGAAAGGAAAGCAATCAAAATGACGTACAAAACAGAGTGTTGGCCAATAGACGTTGAAAAATGTATAATATTATAATGATAATGATCATACTCGACGATCATGCAATATGAAAAGACAATCGCGTGGATTTTATTCGAAAACATAATTTCTCGCCGATGAAATATTGCGTGACTTTTAACTTTTAATTGGTATCGTTGGATCGTACGTAATAATTTGTATTAGATCATTTAATTTCTAAGTATTTAAGACTTTAAGAATTTGATATATGGTACGCTACTGAATGTTATTATGCACGGTAATTTCTGTATCATTAATTTTTAATTCTTCGTCATTTTGTTACGCCAAGAGGTCATTAATTATTTTATTCGAATTTACATTTCACGCAATAAAAGCGATTAATGGTTTCCGTTATGTGGAATATAGAAGGTAAATTTTATTTTGTACTCTTTAGTTTTTGCGATGGAGTAGAAAATGCAACGTGAAATGCTCGAAATTTCTTTCTTACTTTGTATGGAATTAAATCGCCCCTTGCGAATCCAATAGTACGGGTTAAGAGTTAAAAGTTCGATTGAATTCTGTTCGAACGTATTGATTGTGATTTTTTGTATTATAGTTACGTGGATGGAACTGTATCAAAGCTGTGATATAGTGATCAGCGTTTCAAATATGAGACAGCGAAGCGAATATATTTTTTAAATATACTGTACGATTTAATCAGAGAAAACAAATTTGTATTAAATATTTATATCATCAACATCACGCTGGGTCATATTGGTCATTTTGTACTACGCTATCGATGGTCTTGGCACCGATAAAAATTTTTACGATTTCTACACATTATGATTGTCATAAATGATTATTGTTAAAAAAATTGCTTGTAAAATGATAATTCTTGTGCTATAGTTGTTATAAAGCGTAAATTTCTTTTCTCTCGCAACGACTGGAGATTCTTCGAACAAATGTATTTGGAGACCACCAGGCAAAGACATGATAAACCACGTTTTCCACTTTTTGTGGAATAATAATTTAAGTTTCGACACTCTTCTTATTTGAATAACACTATGCTGTTAAATATTTAAAAAATAACGGCCCGTAGAATATAGAATATATCGTAACATTAGTTACGTCATTGTCCTTTTGCGGAAAAACAAATTCTATATCTTATGAAAAGCTTTGTAGCTGTCCCTTATTAATATTGTTATTATATCTTTCGACCTAACAGATTTTTCTTTTCTTCAGCTACCACATTGACGTATTCTCTCTCGCATTAAAATAAAAAATGTACAAATATGAACTTACCATGTTTTTCTACAGTGGTCTTCATTTGTAATAATGGTAACGTTGACTCAATGTATATTTTATTTATTCGCATATCGCGGTATGATCGATAATTATAAAAGAGAATGGTAAAAGAAACAATGAGAAATTGTACATTGTTCGACAATGTTGTTGTTGTATAGTGTCATCGATCGACGAACTTTACTTTAATACCTTTTTATATGTGTATAGATATATAGATATAAAAAACAAAACGTGATAAATTAAACAAAGATAAGAGAAGAATAATGAAAAAAAAGTATGCGGAAAATCAAGTCGAAACAGTATAAAACTTCGATACCTGTGTTTTCAGAAATATACAGAACGATTTTTTTAGTACACGAGCCTCGAGAAAGCAAGCTTACTAACACAGTTCCATTTCATTTTGCACAACTTGCCAATGAGGGAGAAACCAGTTGAAATAATTAAGAACGCGGTACACTTCGAAAAACAAATACTAAATACAAAAAATTCACTTTTCTATTCGTCTTATCGCATTTAGAAATAGCAAGATATTAGTGAGATACTAGTGAGATATTAGTAGAGAAGTGAAAGATAGTAGTGTTCCTTGTGAAGAAATTAAACGTACCGAGCATCATCGTTAAAAATAATATTTTGCAGCAATTTATTGATCGATATTTTTTACAGTAACTTGCGTCTAATGTCTAACGATGGATTTGTCCAGAATTTTTCCTTAGGACGCATTGTACCGTAATAGTATTAGCTCATTCACTGCCAGGCAAATTTAGAGCGTCTTGCCCTGGACGCCAAGATTTTCTTTTAAAGAAAACATGAAATTTCACAAAATCTAGTAATATTCAATTGCAGATACGGTAATAAAACGGCGTTTATAGTAATTTGCAGACGAAAAAAAACCCTACGAGATAACTGATAGTTGGCAATCTTGGTACATACGCTTACTACGAAATATCTCTTAGTTGGCAGTGAATGGGTTAACCATTTTTAAGGCGATTAAAAGCCATCGAACGGCGCAGCGAGAACGATATGTATTGCCCTGCCTCGGAGTACAAATTCTTTCTCAGGGATAGTTTATACGTACAGATACTTTTGTCACGTCTCCTGTTTTTTTCCTTTTTTTTTCTTTTTCTAAGATGTTAGAGGTGTAAAGTGATTAACTTTTCTTTGAAGGGAGGCTGATGAATGACAGTTAATAAACGTGCGAGACGAAACGTGTTGTCTGTTCATGTACCACTGTGTTGGTCGATTAACGAATCGTTGACAAATAAAGTCGTTCGAAATTGATTTACCGAATCTTCGAGGCATATTTTTACTGATTCTTTGAAAAATAATTTAAATTTTCGAGTTATTCGAATCGTTGAATTATCTGTTGCAAGAAACGTGATTCAAGTTTTCGAGTATTGATTATTTCTAAGAAATATCGATCGGTCGTGTGAATCTCCTTTTTGTTTTTCAGACGATCGTTGAAGATTGATTTTTGAATTACTTTTTGAGAAGAAAAACAAAAGTTTGCGAGTAACATCCTGGCTGAAATTTGGTTCCAGCTTTGGAATATCGACTATTTCTACCGAATATCGATTATTCACGAGTATTTTCTTGTATCTTGTGCTTTATATATCAGAGGACATTTTGAAATTATCTTTATGAAGGAGGACAGGAGACTGCGGGTAATATCCTGCTTCGAAATTAATTTAAACTTTGGGATATTGACTGTTTCTACTAAATGTTCATTGACTATGTGTATTTTTCTACTTGGTAATAGAACGATCATAGGAAACATCTTTGAACTATTTCCTAAAGAAGGAACGTCAGAGTTTAAAACTAATAACTTGCTTGAAGTTTGATTCAAGCTTTTGGAATGGCTTAGATCGAATTATTCGTTGAAACGTCCTGAACTTATCGGTAAAGCTCCTTCGCGTTCTGAAGTCCGACGAAACATTTCGTCGATCTGAGACAGAGAAGAGATGCTGGTTTATTAAATTAGAGATAAGTAACTGTCGTTTTTCAGCAATGGATTGCAGCGAGGAAGAGGTATAATCTTACTTTTACGTGTTCAATTTTCACTTACTCGACGTTGCTTCTTTTAGTTGACGAAAATCAATGTCTTTCGATTAAACATTCTCATCCCACTGATGGAGATGTTGGACGTGTACGCGTCGTTTAAACAAGAATTAAGTCCAGATGAGTTTTGCATTCGTTTGTTTGTTAACGAAGGCTCGAGAGAGAAATGCAAACCCCATCACGATCCTGTTATGGAACGTTTCAGGAATATCGAAGAACTTAAGGTTAAATTTAAAGAAATCTCTTTACCAAAATCACTCACGGAACAAGTATTTAAATATGTTGGATTTTTAAGGCTTTGTCAGTTTCGTTGCAAAATGTAGTCATCGATTTATTCATGAATATCGTTCGTTACACGGCTTTCTTGGAATCAATAAGTAAAGATTATCTGGATAAACAGAACTGTCGCAATTACAACGATTTGCCTCAGATCATAGGTAAGGTATGAAGGTTCGTAATAAAATAACCAGAGAATAATTATTTATATAATTCTTTATGGAAAATAAAATGAATGACATTCAATTTATGTTAAATATATATGCAACAAATATCACAAATATATTTCTTTCTTCGAAAGACGAGTATCATCTATCTATTTTGATTAATAAAGCTATTATTTTAGAATTTAGTTAAGAATTTCATTTTTCAGTGTTTGTGTACATCTTATCATACAGAATATGCAGCTTGTTTTTCGAAGATTCGATCGATTGCTTCGTTCGCTTTAAAGTAAAGAAAATCTTGTCCCTCGTTGCGTATCTTCTTCGCACGGAAACTCCCAATCTTTTTCATGAGAAGGGTTGCCTGACGTTCGAGGAAGATTTCGTGGAAGGGAATCTGGTTCTGCCATTTTTAGAGGCAACTCCGTGTTTAGAGGTTCGTTCTACCGTTTTTTTACAGCGGTTCTGTAGGAGATAATGGATAACGAGTTTCATTCTAATCAAGTTGTCGTTTAATCGATCTGAAGAAACTTCAGGAGCATTTAAAGCAGCACATACAAAATACGAAGATTCCTAAAAAGGAATTGACTACTCCTGTGTTTATGAACGTTTTAAATCGACCAAGAACGCGTTTGAAAGTGCCACCCGGTACACCTGAAGTGAGTAACTTAGTTACAACTTGAAAAGTATCATTATATCGACGCGATTAATGTTTATTTGCGGAGTATATTTAATTTATCAATTTTTTCCGTAGTTAGGTATCGCGATTGGAGCTTTTTCTTAGTAAAACTTGTCCGTTTAGTAACTGACGGCACCATTTTGAAATTTCCCGCCATCTATTTAACTCGCCGATTAATCGCGCGACTTTCAATTTTCCTTTATTCACCTTCGATAAAAATCAAGACGACCTAAATTGCTTTTCCAAATAACTGTGATTCGTCTTTGAATTAAGATCAGATGACATCGCTTAAGATTTCTAAACAATTTCGAATACCTTTTTAACGATCTATGCCTAATAGTCTTTACCGCTCATTATGAAGTAGCGAATAATGGCCTTCGATTGACCTTCAGCGCCAGCTAGGTGGCTTTCAACGACCTTCAAACGACCTCAAACGGTTTTTTTTTACAAAAAGGTCGCGAGAATTTTCGATAAGACTCGCAAAAGGTATTCCTATCCTTTTTAAAAAATTTCGAAAATTTTCATAAAATTTCTTTTCGTATAGGTATGGAGAAGTTAATAAAATTAAATTAACTTTACGTTTATAAGTTAAAGACGTTGAATTAACGTTTCCTCTTTTGAAGACTCATATCCCGGATAGGACCTGTCGGCGATGAAGTTCACGCGTCAAATTCCAAAGACGAATTACCTTAAACCGTCAACGGAGAGAAAATTGGAGCTTTTGAGTGCAACTAACAAGATAAATGCTATGAGATTGTTGAAGGACGCGAACGAGAATGCACCAAGTTGTTTCTATCGGCGTAAAAATTCAGACAACTCGGTAGAGAAAGAGAAACCAAAGGCAACTTTCGTGGGAAAATCGGTTCCGAAATTTAAGGTGCAGAAAATGCTGGCGCGATCTGCTGTCTATCCAAATTTCATCATTTTTTTTATAACTGTTTAAATTTCTCATTTATTTGAATCGATTTGAAATCAAATTTCTGTTACATCTTTCTTATATCTGAAAGTTGATTACAGCTATTTATAAATTATCGTAGAATTAATTAATTATAGCCAGTCGAAGTAAAACAGACAGCAGCTTCGACGTTAAGAGAATGCGCGCGTGTAATCAACATGGAAGAGAAAGAAATAAAAAGGTAACTATACCAGTGTACGAATGCACTGTCAATAAAATAAATTAATTTTAATTTGACATACTAAGTATTAATTCAAGTATGAATATTACGAAATAAATTATTTGTGTATTTCACAGTGCATTATTTGTGTCTTATCGGTTAAATGTAATAAAAAGCAAATATTAATTGCTTTTGCAATTATCTCTTTATATATATATATATGTGTATATATATATATATATACACATAGTTCCATGAAGATATAGAAGAGCGATTTAATTGCGTTATCTTCTCTCCTCGTTTTCAAATATTTCCTAATTATATTTCTTCTTGGAATCCTAATGAAACTGTAGATTGAAAGCATTAGCTGAAGGAGGTACCGATCCAGCTTCGATATTGAAATTCCAAGAAGTAAGACGTCAGCAACAAAAAGAGGAAGAATTATTAAAGATACAGGAGAAACATCTATTGGCTTTGTTAACCCGTGAGAATGCTTTCATTGCGAAACAATCGCTGTTGAACGATGTGAAAGCGCACGCAGAAAGCGTTCGAAAGGAGGTATGCGCTTGATAGAAGATATGTATTTTACCCAATGATTACAGACGATCTTAATATTCTTGTGTAAGATAGTGAAAGGAATGACGATATCAGACGTAAAAGTTTCTATCAACGATCGATCTCTTTTACGTAAATATTTTAGTGGATATAAATTTTTCTTTTTTCGTCACTTTGTTCTTAAAGAAGCAAGAACTTTACGACAAGTTAGAGAAATGGAGAGAGAATCACAACAGGGAGATGATGGAAATCGTTGAAAAGTGCCGTGAAGTCGAACAAGCCTCTCGTGAAGCCTTCAATGCCATGGTCGACGAGAAAAGGCAGAAAGGTAAAAAATTCTGTATTACATCGGGGATAAACCTTGGCTAATTCCTTTTTCGTAAATGAAGTACTCTGACCCATTTCTAAAATTCTCTATAACGAATATTAATAAAAATACGTCTTCATAAAAATATTTCCTTAAGGAAAAATTAATAAAATGATAATTTTTCGAACTATCAGCCGCAGAGGTGACCGAAGAATCGCGGCAATTGAAAGCCCAGTTGGTCAAGCAGAGAGAGGAAGAAACTCGCAGGAAAATTAAATTGATCCAAGAAATTAAGACGCTTCAATCTTTACGGGCATTGCCATCGATCAAGGATTTCGATCCTACAGAATCAAGCGGTCTAGGTCTTCTTTGTGAAATGTCCTTGGCGGAGGTTCGTACCATTTCCATCAAACGATTAATAATTAACGATTAGCTTATCGTGCCTCAAGTGTTCCTTCCTTTAGTTGAAAGAGAGATTATTTTGGACCAAGATGAAATTGGACGAGGAAACAAAGGAGAGAAAATCTGTTATTTATCGAGAACGCGAAAGGCAGAAAAACTTGATCAACGAAACGAGAAAAGCGCTCGAAGAATATAAAGCGAGCAAGTTAGTTGTAAAACTATTACATATCGCTAATTATTTGCGGTAAGTTAATTGTAATAAAAATATGGAAGAATTACTAACAGTATTTACTAACAGTTTATCGACGACAAAAACAGTATATAAAGTGAAAGAGGTGAGTTTTAAAAACGAGGAAAAAGAAATTAATTTTCTTCTTATTTATATTTTATTGATAAAAGAAATGATACAAAATGTGATACAGGAGGGTGATTTTTTTTTTTTTTTTTTGAATTCAACGTGTTACGGCGCGTGAGATGGTCCGTGCGTAAAGAGTCACCGGACGTAACACAATGTTTCTCACATTAGAACCGAAGCAATACGTAAATATTACATAAACGTAATATTCTTGCTTAACAACTAATTTGAATATCTGAAAATGTAAAAAATTGAAGGGTTCGCAATAAAATAAAATGAAATATTGCGTTAACGCGCCTTTGATCTTTAATGCGACAAGGTGCAGCTTTAGAAAAATGATAGGTGAGAACACGTTTAAATTTATTTTAACAGTCATCGTAGCAAAACGATACTAAGAGGGAAGAGAATTCATTTGTAAGAGCAATTATTTACCCATTTTCAGGCGTGCTGTTTTTTCGACGAAATCACGGCAACAATTACAGCCTGTTAGCTCACCAGAGATCGACGCGTTGCGAAAGAAACTGGAAGAACAGAAAGCACTAAGGTTACAGAAAGGCACGGTATCTATTTCGAAATAAACGAATCAGAAACTTTATCCGATTTTTCCGATGAATTATTTAGAATTTATTATCTATTTATCTACTAAGTCGGTAGTCACTGTGTAATAGTATGATAAAGCAGAAATGTTGTCCGAAATTAATAGTGTATTACGAATATTGCGAAACAAATGTTTAATGATAAAGCCTGTTTGCGAATTCGTAATTAAAAATTCACAAGTTATTTTTGAGAGACCAAGAAATTGTGAAAATAAATCAAGATAAGATAAATAAGTAAAAGTGATATGACTAATTTAAATACTAATATTTAAGTCTTTGACTCTTGCTGATAAAGATTAAAATGGAAAATTATGCAATTATTATACAACAACTGCAGAGTAATGTTTGGAAAGCAACAATTAGCAGAAACGTAGATAGAAACGTTTATGTTATCCATTTATATATATTACTTTTTAAAAATTCCACAATATGAATATTAAGGAAGACGATTGATTTATTGACTATCTTGGCTAAATTGCAGACGCGTTTTTCTTTCTATCTTTCGCTGTAGATTCTACGATGCAATATAAGAACGCAGATTAATAATACGAAATTTCATACTTTTCAGTAAGATGATACCTCTAATAATATGACACGAACTGAAAAACGAACAATTGTTGGGAGGTAGAAACTCATCGTGTTTATTATCTTGCACAACTCAGCTTGAAATAAACCAATATTACATACATATGACGTCACGCTTGTTACACTTTTACATTTCTTCATTGTATAAATCTTCCTACACGCGCGCGAATATTTATATAATAAGGAATAATAGTTATTAGTAATAATAATTTATTAGTAATCGATATATGAAGATATGTTCGACCCTTCGCGGAGAGATGCGATCGCGGTATAGCGCGCCAATGAAAGTCGCAAATTCTTGTTACGATATGATAATCAACGCCACAAATCAGCCGGTCTTCTATTTCGGTTAAGATAATAGAGGTGGTTGAAATGATTATAACACTGAGTAAACAAATTAAAAATACACTTTATTTCCAACGACTTGAAAGACTTAAGTATTTACGCGTGGTCCGTGTAGACGTGTTCTCGACGAAGAGAAGTTAAGATGTCGACTGATAAGATTGATTAGTAAGTGAATTTCGGTAATAATGATGACGAAGAAGAAAACTATTGGTCTAGACGCGACCATCGGATTCGTTGATAGCAATCTTGGCTAGGAAAGTGAGGGCAATAGTCATTGCTGCTAATCTGATGAGAAAAAGGTTGGTGAGAAAGGAGGGGTGCTGGTCGTCCCCAATCAAAGTCGCTCGTGGATGACATTGTACATTGGAAAAACTCCTTTTTTCGTGTTTTCCCGGAATGAATAACAATCCTAAGGAACGTTTCAACTTAAAACATACTTTTTATCTTATGCATAAACGATTAATTTATAATATGCTTGATACAAAATATTCTTTCAGCAATATCAATCGTATGTAAATCGTTCTGTTAGAAAAATTTACCAAAATTTACCAGCTGGACAAATTGTAAAGTACAAATTAAATAATAAAAAAAAAGTCGTCTCAGATTTCTCGAGCCAAACCTTGTTGATACGTTCTATAAGTCAAGGCAAAATAGAAATATCATAAAGGCAATAGCATAAATAGCAGGCAATCGATGTACGAAATATAGATTACGATGTAAGCTTACGATGCAACGAACGTGAGTCTATGATACATGATATAAATAGATTGGAAACATTTACATTTTTTCCAAGATTAGTGAGAGACGGCAAGAGAGTGGATCTGCTACTTTTTGAAGTTCTCGTTTATTACTCGTTTGGGTTGAACCTGCCTCGCTGAAGATAACGGTGCACAGTCTCGCTAGTAACTTATAAAAATACAACAATATTAACAAAAAAAGAGAGAAATGTGAAATGATTTCTATACACAAACAGAAGGAATGTGTGCAAGCAATAAGAACGTACAGATACGAGACGGAAAAACATAGAAAATTATCATTACGTAATCAAGAACATACGTGAATTTCAAATTCAAAATACAAGTCATTAACAAAGGTATTATTAAGATTAAAGGAGACCAATCATAGGTAGACTAATGATAAACTACAACCGTAAGCGAGTTTCAATGTGTGTAAAGCCCGTCAAGGGGGGGCTTGCACACAAGAAAAAGCCTGTCATCGTAGGATTTTTATCTAGTCACTGGACGATCACCGCCAGAAGTATCTGTTCCGTTGCATTGATCCATAAATCTAGAAAAAAGTTGTTCTATAATATTATAAGAAAAATTGTTTTATTTGGGAAAATTACTACTTATTTTCTTCTAAACAGAATCGTCTCGTGTAATTTCTTTAACAATCGTCAATATGGTCGTCAGTAAACCAGCAAACAATAACGTAAGACGTTTGGCGAATGCAATTCGCAAGTATTATTTGCTTCGTTTTAACGTAACATAGAAGATACTAACATTATGATACTTTCGTCGCATTATTGTTGTCAGACCGAGCCACCGTTCAGGATCGAAAACAAAGTAATGAAGGGGAAAGTGATATCGTTGGATAGTCAATATACCAGTGTCGGCGAATTGTTGTTTGACAGTTTGAAGAATAATCCGGATATTATTGGTCAGGTATGTATCGACGAATTTTACCTTGTACGATTAAGGAAAAATAAACGACGATAAACCGAATTCTGGTATTGTTCGTTTAGTCGCTTGGTAGTTATACAATCGTTCTGTCATCTACTGTGTAGACCAGTGAATTACTTTGGCCTAATTGGTTTCGCAACTTGGCTTGGAAACTCTTACCGTATCGGTATCCTGTTCTTGAAACAGTTACGAAGGGTCTTTAATTAACTGTCACGAGGAACTTAAATGTTTCGAAACTGACATGGAATTTAAAAAAATGATTATATAATGTAGAATTAACAGCTGATACAAGAACCGTAATTGAAATTGTTATAGTCTGCAATTTAGTTTCTTCGTAACTGTTTCTGTTGGAGCTTTTATATTACAGCTTGAAATAGATATTTCCGATAAGACATCACGACCCTCAAAGAATTTTGCAGACTTAATACAATCCATGTGGCTCGTTGTAGGGCACAAAGACGCAAAGGGCACAAAGACTTTGCCTTCATTTAAATACTTTCTGTGTTCTTTGGTCATGGCTGAAGCTTTGAGCACGGCGGAATATAGAGAGGAATTTCGTCAGGCAAAATTAAACGATGTTAAATTTCGAATGACGTATGATCTAGGTGTTCGCTTGGAAAGTGGTGACGTTTTGAAAATTTAAGATCACCTTCGTTTTTTCCAACAGAACTATACATATACATATGTATCTAGAATCACGTAAATGCGAACGATAAAAGTTAATTCGCGAGACACATTTGCGAATGTGTGCGAGGAAAACGTTTTGTTTCTATAAACGAATGATTTTGTTGCAATTGCCAACCAACGCATGCAGTCGTACACGTTGGAGAAACAGCAACGCGAAATATTCCGTTCAACGCATCGCACGAACGATATTGTGCCGCGAGATATTCTGTTAATTTTAATATTGTTAAACATATCGTATGAAAGATAAGCGAGTACAAGAAAGCATTTTTAGAGTTATGTTTCCCTTGCCTTTCGTAGGCCCAGTTCGATGAGATTAGAATCGAGATATCTTTCAAACTAAACATTTTCATATACAGGTATCCTAGTACTTTTGCATAAGGAATAAAAAAATCCATCGATCGTTGCATAAAAAAAGTTTCACAAATCTATTTTAAAAGAGTAGAGACAGTCTTAAAGTCTTAAAAATATCGTCACTTCCAAAATGGATATATGTAATGCAACGGAGTCTTGGTTATGTCAATCTCGATTAGCTGAAGTGTCGTATTATCCGAGATGCTTTGAACTTTACGATAATTTCATATTTTTCGAAAGTTTAATTATAAAGCATAAAATATCAACTACTACGTTAAAATGTTTTTTTTTTATGATTCTATCGCGTGATTTACTAACACGCACGGACCCTTCTTATTATTCGAGTCTTTGATTATCCGATGTAGGTTCGGTTGGCGTCACGCCATGTAATCGAGACTCTGCTATTATACCGGATCATGTATCATCCGAAAGTATTTAATTTTCTTAAAGGAATTGTTTTCTATCTCCTACCATTGCGGACCTCATTTATTGTCTTAGTTACGTAGGATAGCCTATATAGCACAGCAACGATAGCGCTATCTATTATTTACAAGCAACGGTAGCGCTATCTATTATGTACGTCAAACATTAAAAATCAAATAGATAGTTTCTTGCTACTATTGTTTACAATATGATTTGTTTCCACTCTCAGCTAGCAAACAATGTATTATTAAGAAACAAGATTAGTGAGGCTATAGAAGAAAGTTGGAAGATCGTGTTTGCGTTTCACGTATTCATCATTGGCACGATTCAAGTCTCTATGCTTTGTACGTTTTTTAAGGTACGTTTTTTAGATACACAACATCTTTTGTTTTATATTATTTTATGGAATTACCTATGATCCATTTCGTTCTATTACTAGTGTTTTGTTTTATTTCTTAGTAATTACATACATTTTCTAGTAATAGAACAAAATCGATCATACATGATTCAATGAAATAATATAAAACACAAAATGTAGTACATCTATTATTTCCTTATCGAACGGAAGAAACTTTTGGGACAACCTAATATAAAAGTTGGGAATAATGTTCAGCAGTATATATAGTACTCGTCAAAACAAACAGGGGAGTTTGAATAAACTTGATTTCAAAATCCAGTTTTAGAGATACGAGGCGTTTTCATTAATAAGACGTTATCGTATGATTACATATACGTACATATTACAATGTGTGTATGTTCAATATATATTCCGTACAGTTCAACGTATGCATCGGTATGCTTTCTCATAAAAGCATGCACAATGCATACGCTGAAAGATTTCACGCCACTTCTTTTATTTCTTGCTAAGAGTTTCCGATCTGTCGTATCAACTCGTGTGAAAAAGTAATTATGTACGCTGTTTAGTATACACAACACTTTTACACACTAAACATCTCGTGGGGGTAGCCATCCGCATGTTATCTAGCAATAAAGTTAGAAAAATTTACCAAATGCCCAGCTGGATAAATTGTAAAGCAGAAATTAAAATAAAGAAAGAAAAGAAAAACCTTATGTAAGTATACGTTACGCGTATTACAGACATTTTGAAATTTCATGAACACTGTTATTATGAGACTCGACTATCGCGATTGTATTGGTCAAGCTTGAAAACAATCTAAAAATACATGTACAAATTACAGGGTGTTTATTAATTGTTGAGCCTATAAGATTATCATCTCAAGTTTACGACAGGAAACGACAGCACGTCTGCTACTTTTGAGAACTTGGAATTTCACACATTGCGCGTTATAAAGTTTGCAACTCGGATCACGTCGACGACTCAATTAGCAGTTTTAAGCGCTAGGCGAGTCCGCTCGATAGCAAACCACGTGTCATAAACTTCGACCTCAAATTAGAACTCGACGAAAGACCACCGGATATGAGATCGCAAACGAGTTACGCTGCACATCCTCCACATCCCACGCACATCACGCTTCGTAAATCAAATCGTACAATGACATCATATAGACGCTTCAAGCCACGCTTCAAGTTTACTTCAACATCGCAATCATAATAGAACTTATCGTCCAAGGTTCGCGATCACAATCGAACAGTTACGATTTAACTGATTACCACCTGGTTGAGGAGTGGCGACATTAATGGAGAGTATTAAAAAGTTTTTTTTTTATTTATTTAATTTGTACTTTACAATTTGTCCAGCTGGACATTCGGTAAATTATATTAAAAAGTGACTATTTTTGGCGTTGCTTGGAATTTATATTGAAAAATTCATTGCAGAAGATTTAAGAATATCTCCCAAGGAACAGAAAGTATCCGTATCACTTCGCGAGAAACGATGAGAAAGCTTTAAAAAATAAACCCACGCATGTGAGTAGGATAGCGATCGAAGTCACCTAATTCGTTGTATTTTATCTCCTTTCTCTGAGATATTGAACAGTTCTCGAAATAATTAATGAAAAAGTCAACTGATAAATGGATTGAAATTTGGAATCAAGCAAGATCGAAGTACGATAAAATTATTCAGGCGAAAACAACAAGCAACAACGCATTCACTGTTCTTCGTCCGAAGATGAATATTTATAGCAATTAAAATTCAATGATTTAGTGTCATTCCGTTTAAAAATATATTTATATATATTTAGACGTATATTTGAAGCAATTATTGGAATGTAAGTAGCAGAGAAAATAAAATAAACAGATACCTATTATTATTGTAGTTTCACAGTAGAAGAATAACTATGAATAACTATGATTCTTCTTTACTATTTACTATTTCTATAAGATTGCTCATCTTTTTACTAAACATTTTATATGGGCGTTGAAGTCCAATTCGCGATAAGAGATTCTTTCTATCGCATTGATTATCAGAAATATCAAATTAACGTGAAACCAAATAATAGCGTTTCACTTCAAACGAAATCACATTCTCGACATTTCAATAATTTCAAATATTTTGCATACGTATTGCTAGGCAGAAATGAAATCGGATTGGAAACTGTTCAAAGTGTTCGCGTTGTTGATTGTCGTTCGCACATAGTACGTGGTAAAAAAAATGATATTTATATAAATTTATCTATGTACTTTTATTTATAGAAATTTATAGATTGCATATCTTTAAGATTTATTATTTAAAAACCGATCTTTATTAATTTTAAAGACTTGTAATCTTACGAAGTACAAAGATATCCTATTACGAACATAAAATTATAAAAAAGACGTCTATTTCCTGCAACGTGGACTTGTCAATTCGCTGATAATATTAATATCGTTATTGTTAGTTCACAGATTATCGTGCAAAAGGATTCTGGAGTACGACTTTCGGATATATGGCTCTCTATCATTTTTCATGGAATTTTATATTTCATAATTTTTTATACTTTGTTTAATCAATAATTTACTCCGTCAAGCTACACATTCCAACTCTTTTCTCCATCAGCTTTCCCGAACTTTCGCCCTTAAAAGCGCTAATTTTGATCACTGTTCTCATTAATCAAACGAATTTTTCAGCTAGACGCGATCTCAGGAGTCGAAGATACTTTTGCGGATATCACGGATCGTACGATAAAATGTGCACTGTGGCTGCAAAGGTACGGGGTGGGAAAAGGTGACATCGTCGTCATTTCTTCGCATAATCATATGGATTCCATAGTTCCTTACGTTGCTGCGCTCTATCTCGGTGCTATTGTCAATCCATGGGACTATGCGATGAACGTTCGTAAGTTCTGAAAATTACAATAATTCGCTTAGTGGGTTTGGCATGGATATCATCCGATCGAGTGTCGTTACAATTACGGCAAAATATTTTTACACGTTTTTTTTTCGTTCGATTCTTATCAGGATTTTACACGCTATAACGTATGCGCGATAAGACGAGAACGTTTAATTTTTGTCTAATATAGTTAACGATATCTAAGTTCTCGTAGAGAACTCGCTCTTATCGTGTTTATAAATAACTAACACCTGTATTCGAAACGACATGTTCTATGCATAATTTGTATTCTGTATTATTCGCTATTCTAAATGGATATTTGACAAGTTTTGAACATAGATGAATATAAATGAGAAATTATTAAATATACACCATGTCTTTCGCAGAAATTAAAAATCGGTTTTATAACACAGCTGAAAAGAAAGTATTCCTCTAAATAACGTAACGACCATTTTTTGTTTCTTTTTTTTTGTACGTGGAGAAATCCTCATGGACACTCCGCTGGTGCTAATAATCGACAACAGCAGAGTAGTGTCGAACAAATAACGTAACGACCTAAAAGTTAGGCAAGTAATAATTGGAATTTCTTTTGGAAACGAAATTGTCGTCAAAATTCTTGGACACAATATTTACGTATATATTTATGCATAATATTTAAACATTTGTGAATATATATATATATAGGATATTTATACTTTGAAAGATACTTTTATAGATATTTCAATAAGCCGTCTTTTAATGCGAATTTCTAATGCTGGACTTATAACAATTTTACGAGCTTGGGTTATAGCGAACAAAATAGAAGTCATGCTGTTATTCATTGCAAATGAAAAATTACACTAACATGCGGAGAAGATGTATGGAATCAACGATACTTCAAGACAAAAAAATGCATGTCCGTAATAAATATGGATTTGCCTGACTAAGACATTTCCTGAAACTCATAGAAGAAACACTGTAATAACAACTGGTCACTCGAGCTATTATACAAGCAGATAGCAGATTATACTTTACATGTATTATACGTATACGTTACAGTAAATGTACTATTGCTATTCTACTACAATCGAATTATAAATCGAATTTTCTATTTTTCATAAGGAAATAATTTTTAAAATTAGTACGTTGTTAGCCAATCCTGTGTTACCAAAATTACCTTTTTATTTGATTTTGCAAATCAACTGTAACGTACATGCCGTAACCTACATGCTTACGTGCATACATATATATATTATACGTATACATCCTGTATGTGTGTATAATACCTATATCCAGTATATACATCTGCGGTATTTCTTTTTATTCCTTGGATTAAATTATTGACTGAATTTTTCAGCTCTTGTAAATGCGAACAAATTCTTCGAAGCAATTTTTCCAAGCTTCTAAATTATTTAATTCTCAGTCATTAGAAGGTTTCTACAAAAAGCTGAGTAAACGATTCATAGTACGATGACGTGCAGAATGATATTAATTAAGTTGGAACAACATAACAATCAAATAGGTATTAATCTTTTCTTACAAAACATTGTGAGTTTGTCATCACTGTTGCCAAAGCGTTCTAAGTCTATTGGATCAGTCTCTTCTTTAATTAAAATATAAGCAACGTAAAAGATAAAAGACCAATAAAAATAAACTTGTAAATTTTCTCGTGTCGTCCGTGTACATTCGATCAACGTTCTCTTATAGAGCAGCTATTATATAAGAAAAAAAAAGGAGAGCCGATAGCAGGAGAATCCATTATTGATCGTGGCTGTGCTGCTCAGAAGTCACATTGACGTAAAGATCTAGAAATTTAGTTGTGACTTGCAGATAAATAAGCGTTTGTAATGCGCTTGAGATAAATAAGTCTTGGAAGTAAGGCGTTCGTGTTTCGAGAAATTAAAACATTAACGAAATACGATAAAATTGAGAAATTTACAAAAGCTTGCCGATCAGTTTGGCTTCCGAATATACTCTATTCATGTTTTCACTTTTTATTTAATTTGTACTTTACAATTTGTCCAGCTGGATATTCGGTAAATATCTTTTTTTCACTTAACCGATTGCTTTGCATGTTAAAAAGATTATACGATTGCACACGATGTCTAATCGATTATTACAACTTCGTAGAACTTGCACGTTACTTTCTCGCATTATCGCAACCGAAAGTGATCTTCGCGAATGAGAAATCGGCGGCGGTCATATTGGAGGCTGCGAAGATCGAGCTGTATCATCTGAAAATGGTCTGTTTCGGCTACTATCCTGGTACGACGCCGTTTTCCGAGACACTGAAAGGGCATACCGAGTCGGCAGTGAAGAATTTTCGATGCAGAGAGATTAACGATCCCAGTCGCACGGGTTTGATTCTTTTCTCGTCTGGAACAACGGGCATGCCGAAGGGCGTGCAGCTTTCGCACAAGGCACTTATAAATGCATTGAACCCGATGGCAGGTTTCTCGCTCAACGCACACGTTTCAATGTGGTTCAGTTCTTTGTACTGGGTCAGTGGATCGTTACTTTGTCTTAAAAGTATCGTTTCTCGCACCAAGAAGATCATCGGGCCGGAGTTCGACGAGAAAGTTACCTGCGAAATTATCGAAAAGTTTAAGGTACGATAATACGTATTGATAGTTGAACATCGCTGGTGTTTAAGCATCGATAATTAATCATTGTTGTATATATCTCTTTATGACGATATTAACGAATTAATCGTTTTGTTTAGGTGTTGCTGATTATTTAGAAGTGCGAGTTCTTCATCGATTTCGATCACCTTAAAATATCTTGTCGAGGTCATCACTCTGAACAACTTTATCCTATACGCCGCTTGATTTTAGATTCTGAGATATTCGCCAAATAGTTTTGCTAAATTTGACTCATGAATATTCATTCATTGTCACGTTTATCGTTCGTATGAATCGCGAATAGTATTTTAAGGAGTATCACGTTCCTATGATATAGCCTAATGTAAAGAAGGAGAAAAATTAATGGGTTGTAAATCGTGGGATACTACACTCGGCAAATAAAGTATATATGAAAGAGTTGTTTGGAATGATGGCCTTGTTCAAATATTTCGGGATTATCGCAATCATAACATAATCACCTTGATTTTTAATATGCCGAGACAAATATTAATAGAATATTAATAGAAAGGTATATTTTTATTACTTAACGCGCTTGTTTTATTCAAACAACAAGCGGTAAAATAAATGATAATCGAATCTCAAATATGTTTGCACATGTATTTCTTAGATTATCGAACACCTATAGGCAAACTGCATAGTTTCTCTCCAAGCTTAATTTTTCTATCGTTCTATCGGTTTTGGAAAAATTTTGAGATACTTGTCAGTGTCTCTACGATAGTAAGTCGTTCAACGAGTCAATTGTTTGTTAGTTTTCCGAGTGAAAATAGAAATTCGAACAAAAATGATCTCAACGAAGAAATTTCGCTTGACTTATTTACGATCCACTTTATTTACAAAGAATTAAGTTTATTTAGAATTTTATCGCGCTTTAATCTACTTCGGTCGATTTTTGTGATAGCAAAATAGAAACATGGCGATAGGTATATCGCGTTTAGTGAAAAATTGTCTTTTCAGTTATTCCATAAAAATCTATTAAAACCATCAATAGCTTTAAAAAATACGAATACTTGATATTTCATTTCCCTCACTGCCAGAAGTCATATTATTGCCAACAAGACGATAGACAATCCCTCGTCGTCGTTGTTTCACATATTTAGGAAGCTAATGTATATGATACCTGCAGTAATTGAGTATAAAAGCTTCATCCGACCTTTGTGCGAAAGCGCAACTCTTTCGAACAATTCGTTTCGAATTATTCTTTTTTATTCACGGATTATCATTTTTTCAGGTCACGTGGTTAATGCTGAGCACCAGTATGGCAAATCGGTTAGCGCGATACACTCATCTGCACGATTATGATCTTAGTAGTTTGAAAATCCTTTTCACCGGTGGTGCTACGATGAAACAAGAATCTCAAGATTTATTGAAGAATCACTTCTCGACTACGTCCGTTATACAGGCGTATGGTAAGTAGAAAAGAAACTACACGAGAAACTGAAATTTTATACGATATCTACCTTCTCGACTGAGATAAGGAGATTAAATGGTCGACTAACGTGTTGGTACACGGAATGGTGTGAGAAATAACTTATTCTTTTTTTTTTTTTTTTAGGTATGACAGAGCTTGGAGGCCTGTGTGCAGCACAATTATCGGACACCGTAAGCGGATCTTGTGGCGTGGTAAGTGCAAATTGCGAGATAAAAGTCATAGATATTGGAACAGGAGAGGCACTTGGTCCAAATGAGCATGGCGAACTCTACGCGAAAACGTTGTCGATCATGACAGGATATTTAAAAAATCCCGAAGCTACCAAAAATACCATCGACGAGGATGGTAAATATCGCAAATCGCAATTGTTAATTTTATTTTACTTGTAGTTTAAAATAAATGAAATGTTGGGAAAGTATGACAGTAACGTAAAGATCGAGATAATTAAGTAACGATAAAATATAAGGATGATTCGGTAATTTAATAGGTTAACGTTCTATTTTCAGGATGGCTACACACGGGTGATTTAGCTTATTATAACGAGAAAGGAGAAATTTTCATCATGGACAGATTGAAGGAAGTTATGAAATACAGGGGATACCAAATAACGCCGACCGAAATCGAAAATGTTTTGCAATCTCATCCTGCAGTGTTAGAAGTGGCGGTGGTTGGTATACCTCATCCTATAGACGACGAACATCCTATTGCTTTCGTCAGCAAAGTACCTGATAAGGAGGTACATACAGATCGATATATTGATTTACTATAATAAATGATTAAATTTGTAATTTATTATTACTTTTAACGTTGGTATATTAATATACTAACTCTCTTAACTTAATCATTATTGTTGGTAATTTGTAAATATACTAAGAGGCCTTAAATCGAAGTGACATTATAAAACGATGATTAAATAACATAATTTAATCTAAAGATAATATAAACCTAAGAAACGATCGTCATTACTTTGTGTACGATATAAATACGGTATACAATTTAATTTACAGGTTTCTGCGGAAGAATTAATAAAGATGGTAGCTAGTAACCTGATGGATAATTATAAACTGCGTGGTGGCGTACGATTTCTACCAAGTCTTCCACATACACACTCAGGAAAAATCTCGAAGAAAGAATTGAAAGCTATAGCAAGAACAATTGTAATTCATTAAATTACCACTAGACAACGGATTGCGTAGGAAACGGGTAGCGTGTATTCGCAAGTTTCTTAAAACGATTGTGACGAAGACGAACTTAAAACAGTACAAATAAGAATATCTTTTACTTGAACATATAGCAGTTAATATGTTTTCTTAATGATTGGACGGAAGAATAAAATAATTCTAAAAATTTTCTTTTCAATATGTTTGCAATGCATATGTCTATGTCTGCAATAGCATATAATGTAGTATATAATAATTAATATTGTAGTTGTAAGCGTAATAAGCAACACCGTGATTCTCCGTTAAGAAAGAATAAAATTGTACAGGATGTAGCGTGTACGAGGTGGAAAGTCGTACTGTTATCGCGAACAATGGCATATCTTACGTTCAGTCAGCCTTGTAACGTCGTTCAGATGACTCCCGAAGATTTCTTTGCAAAATTTTAAGAAGCCTCTCTTCTCCAAGAATTTACATTTGTCGTGCCACTATCAGTGCCAAACAGTGATATGTAAGGTCATTAGCATATAAATACGAGCAAGAGCGATAACCTGCTGTTACCCAGGTCCACTTTTCGATAATGGATCAAGACGCTGCAATATTAACTCTCAATTACCAAATTGTTAATCAAGCCGCGGCAAATCGCGTTGCTTCGTTATTTTGTCGCCAAGTTTCGAAAGATAGCATTTTGATAGTCGATCCATAGCTTTCTGCTGCTTTGTCGATAGCTCGCTTTCTCGCTTACTTTCTCGCCGTAGGTGTAGACACATTGCGAATAAAGTCAGTTTAGAGATCATTGAAACTTAAACAATTTTTTCCAAGTCAGACTACTTTTCCATCGAGACTTTTGATCCTCGCGACGAATAGAAGAAAATGCAATAATTGAATTTGAAGGTCAAGTTCGATCTTCTACCAACTTTTTTGTTACAAATCTCCACCGATCCGTTAGATGTAGGATCACGTTATGGTGATTTTTACGCTCAATTTTGTTCTACTCTCCAAGTACATGAGTTTGAAGCGTTAGATCCGGCGTTAAAATCGAGGAAAACGAAGTAAAAACAACGATATACATATATTTAAAAAAATTTATCAATATTCGTCATACATAATTCGTTTTAATT
The DNA here is from genome assembly GCA_014737505.1 of Bombus sibiricus. Lineage (NCBI taxonomy): Eukaryota > Metazoa > Arthropoda > Insecta > Hymenoptera > Apidae > Bombus > Bombus sibiricus. Next base: position 56,515 of record JACXIM010000082.1, read on the forward strand.
CGTTCGTTTATTTATATCGATTAATCTTGTTTGTAGTTTATTCTGCAGTCTGTAGCTTATTCGTATCCTCGAGCTTTAGCTTCCTTGAACATGGCGACTAAAGAATCCAGGGTTTCCAATGCGGTAGGGGCGATTTGATCAGCCGGAAGCACGAAACCATGGCGACCAGTGTCGCGTAATTCGTAGGTGAAGGTGACTGGTTTGTGGAATGTTCCCTTCACCCAATCCATTGAACTTCCGCTCGCGACATCTAACAGTAGAAAATGATACATAGCAATAAATGAAGGTAAAGATGGCTATCAGTCTATCGGTCCAATCGAAAAAGCCTTATCGGATTAATTAATTTACTTGTATCAATTTTATGTTTAATTACTACTTCACGTCCGCGTCGAAGAAAATTATCTTTTATTTCATATCGATTCGTTTATCAATCGTGTAATGTATTAGTTACCGATCATTGTTTCGTTATCATCGTTTTGTATTTAAATGAGCGAAACGTGTACTTACAAATGGTTTCGGCGATGTTTCCGGTCTGGTATTTGGTTCCGTAGCGCTTAGCAAGAGCTTGGATCGTTTTCTTACCGATTTGCAGCTGAAAGAGCACGTTCGTTATTTTAGCTGATTCCTTCGCGTTTGCAAATTTCATCGAGATTCTGTTAATCGATCGAGAGTGTCGGTAACGAAAAAAAAAAATGGTACCTCATTCACCGTTATTATCGGTAAAGTAAAGCGAAGTACCGATTACTCTTTGAGTAACGAGATATGCGCGATAAAATCAGAGATTTCGATGAAATTTCTCCGCGATAAATGCATTTACAAAATTGAATCGAGGAATGATCAGAATATAATGTTTACAAAACGAAACCGCCATGTGTACTATAAACATATTATTTTTATTTTCTATGCAAGAAACGCGATATATAATAGATGTATAAAAACTGAGAAAGTAAGAAAGAGCTCTAAGATATAACGTCTAATAGAATAATACATAAATTTATTAAGCCTTTACTTACAGAGTCATCGTAATTTTCCAAATGCTGTTTGGTGTGGCCATAGGGGAACATTAGAAGCTGAGAGTAGCTGTGGAAAGCAACGTAGGCAGAGAATTTGCTAGAGATCGACGTTAAATATTGCGATAGACTTTTCGTTTCAATATCGGAGAATGCAGAGCTTCCAGCGTAAGTTTCGGAGCATGGTTGGTTGCTAGCACCACCAGCTGAAAGACAAACAGATAATGCTTCTTATATGATTTTTATATATCTCAACGTTATCTAATTATGTGAACGCTTCGTGAAAGCTTCGTTTAAGATTTATTTATATATCAAGAACTTACACATCCATTTGTATCCCCAGTTCCTGTTAGGATCACTTCCGTAGCACAAGACACCGTATGGTTTGCGAGTCTTTCTCCACATACGGTTCTGAAATACAAACATCATCGAACTTATTACATTGAAGAATATTATTAATAAAATCGAAATTTCATCTATTCCTCGTTTTGGAAAATTAATACTTCGAATTAGCGATATTTATTTTATCGTTAAAGATCTTATTTAATACAAAAATATCAAACAGGGAAAATTTGTTGACAATGGGATAAATCTCGGTCTTCTGAATCAACAGTCGTGAGAATAGAACATTTTGAAAGAGGAAAGATCCGCATTTAAAACTTTCTATGTTTTGACTAACACAATTTCGCGTTATATTAAAAATTCCTCGAGTTTCTCAAGTTACTTACGGTCGTGTGAGTGTATACGTATCCATCGGGGTTGGCGACAGGGAAGATGTACCAGTCGTGAGATTCAGCGAGTGTCCTGACATCGGCATTCTTGTTGGTTAGAAGCTCGTTGAGCATGTACAGAATGGTAGCCGGTCCGATCCATTCTCTAGCGTGGATTCCAGCCTCCAACACGACTCCGTGTTTGGCCTTACCGAAGGACACTTTCACTCCTTTGATTTGACGACCCTCGTACGTTTTTCCACCGACGATCACTTGCACCTTGCCGGGGTTTGCTTTGGCCAGATCGTCCAAATGAGCGTAGATTTCATCGAGCGTATGATAGCGGTTCAAGTCGAACGTAGCCAAAGGTTGAGCTGGTGGCATTTCACTGTCGATCAAAGTTTGAACGTCGCTGACGTAGACGTCGTAGGGGATGTTGAACATTTTCATGGTCTCGTGGAAGTCGGGGATTCTGTGTGGGGCAACCATCACGTCCGCGGGGTGCTGAACGGCGTTTGGCTCTTTCCAGAAAGAGAACTGTACATTTCAGAGTTTTTTCATGTCAATTATATGAATAATTATTCTAAGAAAAATAAATGGTAATTTTGGGAATTAAATATGAAAATTGACTAAATCGATCGAATTATTGAATTTTAAAAAACAATAATAACGTAGAAAATAGAGACAAATATCGGGAAAATTGATTGAGTTTATCGAATCGCTACAGTTTGCCTTTGGCTCGTTTTTCAAAGAATTTTTCGGAGCTAGACGTGTGATTTATTATTGTTTAATGATAAATTAATGGAAAGAAGTATATTTTAGTCGATTCTTTGAACGTATAATGATACTTATATCAAAGTAGATGTACATACCGCATCAGAAACTTCTTCCAAGTTGCGTATGACTTCTACCTGTTCTTCCGTCTGAGGTACGACACGGAACACCTTGTAGTTGTCGTACCTTACTTTCTCGGCTGTCGCCAAAGCGACCAAAGCGACGAAAATTAACTTCCACATGATACTTCTCCTAGGAAATGAACAAGATTGAACCTATTGCTACCATATAGAATGTAAACGACGTTCACAAAAATTCCACGAAAACCTTAACGATCGAGAAAGCGTCGAGGAAAACTCAACGATGACGAACTTTTTCACGCTCGAATAAATATAGAGAAGAAATTTATATTCAAATAGACATAAAGTTAAAATTAAATATTAACGATTAAAATGAAAAAAAAAATCGAATTTGAGTTAAAATAAAGGAAGTGAAGTTATAAATGAGAGCAGAAATATTAAAGAGAAGAGAAAACACGATGAATGATCTTACCCTGTATGGTCACTAGAGAAGATTGTGCCGCTGTACTTCCATCCCTGTATTTAAACGATCTACTTGCACACGACACCAATGATTGTTTCAGTCTGATCGTTATTCGAAAATCATATCATCGATTAATTAAAGAGCTTATTGGATCACCTTATCGGATTTATTTCGAGTGCGTTTCTTTATCTAAACGATCTTACACAGACCATTCGATGTCGTTTCACAATCAGTTGCAGACGACTTTTAATTCTTGGATACTTTAAGCTTCTGGGCTTGGTATCTCTATTACTTTACATTTTCTTTTTGAAATAGTAATAAATAGAATTTCAAAGTTTGAATCTTAATAATTCGGATCAAATCGTTCAGCGAATGAAAGGTTCATGGAAGATGATAGTCTCGAATTGAAGATGGGTATGTTTCATTTCTATTTTCTTCTTCTAATCGGTTAGACGGATATAATTGTAAAATCCTATACTGTGATTCTGATATTAAATTCCAAAATATATTCTATAATTATAAAATTAATATTGAAAATTGATAGAAACCTAATGAATATTTTCGAATGTAAGTATGGTATAATTGAATAGGGACGGAAATGAAATCTTTTGTTTGTAAAGTAGAGAATCTATAGATAGAGAAATTATTATTATATATTACTATTATATTAAGAAATTATTATTATATATAGGTATAGTTATACATTATATGCAACAGTAAGAAATTGAAAATCCGAGTAACGAGTTCTCTCGTCTTCTTCGATCGGCAAGTTAATGAAGTTATTAAGTAAATAAGTATTAGGTTACGATCGTAGCGAGTACATAGAGTGTCATTATCGTTTTGTCATAGTTGCATCCAATTTGCATCTTTCGAAGATCGTCTAACATTGTTTCGCGATGAGATCGTGCTAGAAATTGTTACGTCGTAACGCTTGCAAAAGACTGGTTCGAAAGATTGCATAGATTAAAGAAGCGCGTGTGAATTATAATGCTGGAAGAACAGAAATAGTTGTGTTTAAGTAATCGCATTATCGTAAGTGATTGTAAATTGCGTGGTTACCGTAATCGTGCCAACTAACGATTACGATCGTGAAAGATTATACGGTACTTTAAGACCAATATCGAAAATATAGATAAGAAAAGCGTGCAAAGACAGTGTTTATAATCAACCAAAGTTTTATTGATGTATGGTTTCTACGACCATCTTTTCCGCTTTGCGAGTAATACAAAATTATTTATTTCTTTTATTACTATTTAACAAGGAAAATTTTACAATCTATTTGATATATTTTATTTTTCTACGGTCCTTTACGTATGTGCGATTTGTAGCTAAAATTAAGTAACCTTGATGTTGCACAATATTAAACAGCAGTTTGTTATTTTACAGAATGAAACGTTGTATAAAAAGGATCTCGTTGAATGATCACGGAGTCGTAGGAATTCAACGCTACGTGCTATTATTCGCGGATATGCCATAGCCAAGTTTTGCAGCCTGTTGGAACATAACGACCAAAGAATCTAAGGTTTCCTTTGCAGTGGGTATAATTTGACTTGCTGGCAGAATAAAGCCGTATCTTCCTGTGTCTCGAAGTTCGTAAGTGTATGTAACGGGAATGTTATAGGTGCCCCGCACCCAATCCATCGAACTTCCTGATGCAACGTCTGAAAGGAATACAAAATTTAAGTTGATCGAAACAAAAGCCTAGAAATTTTCTCGTATTTTATTTTACTCTACTTTCACACTATTTCACATGTTTTTACGTTACTTTGCCTTCGACTAATTTTGCCACAAACGATATTTAATTATAATATTTCAATGTTTTTATCTTAGCGTTTATTACGACGATACTCTGATATCTTAACATTATTTGAATAATGTACTTACATATAACGTCGACGATATTGCCAACTTTGTATCGCGTTCCATATCTCTTCAACAAAGCATTTACGGAATAATTTCCTATTTGGAAGAGATCGTTGTAGTTGCTGATCCTCTTGTTAGTATGTCCGTAAGGAATGAGCAACAATTGACTGTAACTGTGGAACGCTACATAGGAGAATATTTTGTCGTGGATGCTGTCGATATATCGTGACATGGTTCTTGTTTCTGTTTCAGAGAATGCTTTTTCACCAGGGTATATATCGCTGCATGGATTTTGGCTGGTACCACCCTCTAAAATATTGGTAGAAGCAACGTAACAGAAGCGCCATTTTTCAGCAGTAAGTGCGAGATACGAATAACTATAATAAAGAAATCTTTAGTATTTTTGCACTGGAAATACATTCTATGCTTGAAAAACAATCTCTGAAGAACAATGGGATGTTATTTTAAACGAAACACAAAGGACACACTGATTTTTCGTTGATGTTAGAAAAAGATAATTCTATTTGTTTCTATCGATCAATTCTATTCACCAATGAAAATATCAACTGTTATTGATTCATTAACGAGCCACTGAATCGATCTTTAGCGTTAAAGATATGACAATGAAGAATCTTTTATTTCTCTGCTATCTAATAATCTATAATACAATAATATAGAAGAACAAATATTTATTTCCTTTGTAAAAGTATATAGATAGTTCAATTCCTAGTGATTGTCTTTCAGCGAGTGTATCGTTCTTTTTATACTACAAATAAATAATCTCGAATTAAGAATGTAAGTATTATTGGGTCGGCAACTAAGTGATTGCGGATTTTGTCATTAGGTGGTATTGACAAAATCCGCAATCACTTAGTTGCCAATTCAATATTTCCAATATCTAAATTGATTTCTAATATGTGCAATTATTTTTATTATCTATGTTCATTTACAATTTATCAGCGTTCATAAAGATAGTATTCTAAAGTAGCTATCAATTAACTAGATAGTGTAGCGATAATTTTATTTTATTTGTATTAGGTCGTTACCTGCCCAATGGAAATTCCAATTTCTGTTCGGATCAGCTCCGTAACAGCCCCTTCCAGAAGGTCTTCTAGTCTTCCGCCATAGACGATTCTAAACAGCCAAAAAAGCAATATACTTTGCAAGTATATCCTTTTATCATTTACATCGCGCAATTATCGAGCGTAAGCCTACTTTAATCAAAAAAATAAAAACAGAGAATTACAACTGATTGAAGCTTTTTGCTTAATTCTATAGATAACAGGCCGATAGCAGAATGAAATAATTTAAAGAAGATGTTTGACGATCTTATCGTAAGAAGTATCGTTTAAATAGCGATTTGAGTCAAAGTCGTTTGTGAATACCTACTTTATCTTTTTCGTTGATAAAGGAAATAGTTTTTATTGCGAATGAAACGAACGTGTAATCGAAACCTAGATTTGGCGTAAAAAGGTACACTACCTGGATAGATTTACCTACACCAGTTTTATTAAAATTATAATTGACCATCGAGTATTCTCGATAAGAAAATGATAAAATAATAAATCGACTTTTAACAGAAAGCGATGCCACTTTTTAGATTTCTGTATATTTTACAATTTTTAATTTTCATTCCAATTCAAATCTCGTTGTGTTTCACTGTTATTTATTATAATTTCAGCGAGGATGTTCATGTATTTATGGAATGTTTATGGAAAAGAATTGGAAAAATGCGTATGATTTGCGTAACATACGAAAGTATTATACAAGATCTTCAAGATATACCTAGTGTTCCTTTTTAGCGAGTAAGAACAATTCTCTGACTAGACGGTATTCCTTTAATTGTATTTGCAACGATATTAATTCGCATGATTATCTACAAATTCTAGTTAAACATTGTTTGCGTTATACGAAAACTATCAAAGCGTTCTTACCATAGTATGAGTGTATTCGTAGCCATCAGGATTGAATACAGGGAAAATATACCAATCGTACGACTCCGCCATATATCTGACACGAGAGTCATCGCTAAGGATTAATTCGTTCAGGATGTAGGTGACAACAGCGGGTGATATCCATTCTCTGGCGTGTATTCCGCCTTCGATAAATATACCAGGATTTCCTTCCTTATAGGAAATCTTTACGCCTCTGATACTCCTGCCTTCGTAGCTACTTCCACCGGTTATTGGTTTCACTATCTTAGGATACTGCGTTACGAGGGAATCTAGCCAGCTATAAATCTGAAAGGAAGATGTTCGATCAATAATGCGTTGCCTTATAAAAGGACAAACGATGAAATTAATTACTTTATTTAAATCATTTAATTATATAACAAAATTGAATCGTGTTTTTATATTTATCGATATTTACTTTATATTCTTAATAACTGATAATAAATTAATTCGATAATTGTATACTTAGTAAATTGCACGTAGTATTGCGGTATATTGCGATATAGCAACGCATTAGTATGATGGAATGGTAAGATGGTGATAATTTAATGCGAAAATATAGTACGGTGGGATAATAATAATATTGCAGGAAAACATGATAGTAAAGTATAGTGAAATAGAGTGACAACGGTGTAGTATGATATTACGAAAACATCGTAGTAATATTGGTAGTACGTTATTGTTTACAATAGCACAATACCATTTTTTTATTTTGAAATTTTATTATAATTCTTATGGTAATTTCGAAATATTTTTACTTGTGAAATAAACAATGATAACTGAACTGACAGAAGAAAAAAGGAGAGAAAATTTAAATTGTAAGTTATGGATTAATATTCTAAAAATATTTCAATTCTATTTATCGAATAAAATAATGCAAAATAATGTCTTACAGAATCCAATCGGTGATAACCGATCCAGTCGAAACCACCTCTTACATTGCCACGAGGATTCTCATCGTCGATATACCTTTGCACGTCGTCCATCATCAATTCTGGTTCAAGCTTCGACGTGTTTACTTTTTCCATAAATTCTTGGATCTTTGCCGGGGCGATCATAACTTCTGCGGTGTTGTTGATCCTCGGTGGATGCCATAAATGGTAACCATCATCGTCATACATGTTCCTTAATAGCTCTAAACCCGTAGTATCTGATACAAAAACTTTGTACAGTCTATAACCATCGTATCGTTTCTTCTCATTGTCAGTGGCATGAACACTTCCAAGAAGAAAAAGAAGATGTAGAAGAACAGCTCGCGTTATGGAATTTGACTTCATTTCAACGATTTGTTAACAACAGAACCTATCAAACTTTGGAAAATTTATCATAGGATTCTAAACACTGTCCCTGGTATTATCCATATGTCTCAGAAACATTCAACATTTGATCAATTCGACTGGATCTTTCGATTTCGCGGTTCTCTGATATTCCAATTTTTCTAATCTCTCCAATATCTTCAATCATTTATTATTCTTAAATTTTCAGTCATTCGCAATCCTTTATTATCGATTTTCACTTTGTTACACGACTATCCTTTTAACGCACGGCGAAACGATTTAAAACAATTCTGTCAGTATTCTAATGTATAAATTTTTAATTTACAGAAATATAGCGATGCTTCAGAATTTTGCAACTCGATCGATTCGCGGCCAATGTTCCACCGAGAAAGTTGCGCTTTCTCACGGCGACTTTGAACCGGAGACTAATCGATATCGCTTTCTTTTCCGTCTGAAATGAACTTGACGGTTTCGAGATACAAGACAGGTGTGAGCGTCCTCAATGTGAACAAGTGAATCCTCCCGCGACTTTATATACAACGGGGAGCAACCGCGGCAGGTAAAAATATCCTGTACGTGAGATAAGTGTAAACAAAAAAGGAAAAAGATACGGGCGACGCATTTGCATGCAGGATGGACAATGAGAATTCTCGGGAGGTTGCAAACAAGCGGATGCCTGCCGATGGTCGAAGACCTCGAAGATACCGTTTCAAAATATAGATAAACCGAGGTTGTCGACATCTACTTAAAGAAAGTGCTCTGCACTTCAGACGAAATATCTTCAATTACTTCTGTCATTTCCCGATCCAGTTTGAATAATTTTTTATTCGTATTAATCTGCATAATTCATACTAATTCAATTCGGTTGAGATATGAGAATTAAACGTTGAAATGTTATTTCCTGCGATTTCGTAGGGATATTATTCTTTTTTATACTATGATGTAAAATATTAATCAATAACTTACTTACAGTCTAAATTTAAGTTTAAGTACACATGCAGTATATACAATAATATATACAATAATGTATATAATGAATAAGCACATGTGTAATATTATATTAATTAAAGAAAATGGGAGGAATAAAAGAAACAGAGGAAGAAAAGAAATTCAACATAATCTAACCGGTTTATTATTTTATTTTATAAATATATTATCGTACACACTCGTTAGATTATATCGTTCGATAAAATGTTGTTAATGAAATTATTTTACTTCTTATGTTTTATCCGTTTTATCTTTGTTATCTATGTACCTCCTGTTTTATCTTTCGCCAAACTGCAGCAGTTATTTATTCATCGTTATCACTTCCATGTATATGGATTTTTGTACAGGTATCGTTGATGAGAATTGTCAATATTTGTTTCATGAATACACAATAATACGTAAGATAAATTTACATGTACTCTTTAAAGCCACAAATGCAACGACCCATAATCGAATACCTCCGGGATAGTGTGTACTTGACAAGACGATGAAATCAGATAACATAATTCGCATCCATTAATTGCCACAGTAATGAAAGAATACGAAAAAAATGAAATTGTTGCCGGACCTCGTATTGTTTTACATATTGTATGTGTATAAAATGGGACAATGAACACCACTTAGCATTGTCCTTCTATTCCTTGGCCAGATGGTGGCATTATCGAATAGATGCGATTAAGAGTCAACGTGGAATTAATACTAATTTAACAGTTGGAAGCTAGTTAAACCTTTTTTGTAATACGCTTTTTTACCTTATTTCTACACCTATAAAACTTGTATTATTAACTGTATTATAATTATTATACTTATCGCAAGCATTACATATTTTTTAGTAATTTTATAATAATCAAATTTTTTACAAATATTTTAACTTATTGATTGGTCCTATCTTTAATTAGAATTTCTTTTTATAAAGTAAATCTTCTAAAGTCTGTTATCAAATTGAAATTATGTTCAATATTCTAAGGCTTAAAAAATACAAAGATATTTAGAAATAAAGCAAAAATTTTGGCCTAGAAGAAAACTAAATATTTTCTACAGACTCCTTATTATATTATTATGTTTCATAAATTCATATTAAGAATTCATATTATGCGTATATCTTAATTAAAATATTTAATTTGTGATAAGATATTATACTGTGAAAATGTGGTAGTTATATGATACAAATGAGACAAAAAATATTAAACGTAAATTTCATAATAAGGCAGAAAACGCAAGCGTGTATTATTAGTTTTATGTGTTCATGAAATTACATAAAAACAAGATAAAACATATTAAACATAAATATTTCATAATTATGTATAGAACGCAAGTAAGTACTAATAGTGTGGCCAATTTTGTATCATATTTAACCGTAATTAAGTATAGTTCTTCTCTATAGTCCTTATCATCAAAAATAACTTAGAAAAATAAATCTAATTCTTGGCATTAAGTCTGTGTGGTTAAACATGCCAATGATTAATATGATAATAGATCAATCGTTGTCTGTACATTTTTGAAATATCATTTCCTTTCAGATGTTCACACATCTGTCAGAATATTATTCGTTTGACACTATTTCACACAATACAATTCAACAATACAAACGAATTTTTGTGTCAAATATTTGAACAACAAATTATTAATTTCTTTCTGCGAAAGTAATTACATAGGAAGTTGCCGAAGAAAGTCCGTCAAGTTTATAATTAACTTCTGGGCGGTGGCCAAAATTTTTTAGAAAACTCCGAGTGAGCCGGTAGAGACGTGGGGCCGCTTTATGTAGAATTTAATTAATGAACTGAAAATGGAAAATCGCGAATGTCAGATAAAAATGTTATTCCCGGTCCGGCCCTGCAAACTACGTTCGTTATATCTTTATACAGTACAAATATTTTGATAAATACGTAATATTATTACAACACATCTAATAGTAATAATAATAATGGAAACAATGATAAAAATATTGCAAACATATAAACAAAATTAATATTAATGATGAAACGAAACGTATATTCCACGTGTAAAGCTGTCAAGCAAAAGAAACTTTTTATTACGATTACGATCGAACCTTGGATCGAGTCCTTGCCATGTTTTATTGACTACCAACTGTTCAACAATGATCGAGTCCTTGTCAGATTCAAGATCGATATCGTTCACCGTTACGTGCACGACAAAGCAATAAAAATTCTAACTACATATCCTGTAAGAGTATGTAAATTAATCCTACTTCGACTCTTATATCATTGTTTTGTAATCATCGTATCAGTGGTTTTGAAGTGTTTGATAAAAAATACGGTATGTGATCATTTTGTATTATCGATAGTGAGAAATCATAGAAACGGTCGGTAAAAGGTTAGAGGAAGCAAGAATACATATATGAATATATGAATATGTACGTGAGAACATATATATATATATCAGTCCATTGATAGTCTAATTTTTTTGTAGTTGACTAATAATGCTGGAAATATTGCGATTGCTAAGATCGATATGAAGAGCATTAATAGTTTAAAGAAAAAGATATTTCAATTCGTTATTGGATTTGTAACTATCTTCTTATCTTATTACTATGGTTATAGTTTTTGGTATATCAACGATAGTTTCGATATTAATTACTTAATTCATATGACTTAATAAATAAGTAAGATAAGTAATTGCTAGTGGAAAATTATGTTGAGCTACTTAAAAAGTTGTTCTTATGTCTGTATCGAAATAATATTTTTTATGAATTTGGAATAGTTTTCGTACGTACTTTATTTACGCGTTTTCAAATGAGAATGACGTAATTAAAGGCGTCAGTAAGATAGGCATAAAATAACAGGACGTAAACAATAATATCGTATCGACAATATCATCCTTAGAAATTTGTATAAAAATGTATTAGGGAATACCATACAACTACATGTAATCAATAAAAATAAATTTTTATTTTCTTTGTTTTGAAAATTTCAGAAAAAGGTTATGTACTTTCACGCTATATCGAATGCATGGTCACGTGATCAATATGGATGTATTTAAATCGAAATGCTGCCGATCGCACGGTACAGTAGATAACTTCTAATCTTGCTGACAATTTATTTCGCTAAGTCTAATCTTTCTAACCTTTTGTCGTAGCAATAGTATTTTTTAATAATTTTATTTGATACTTAGCAGACATTGTACATGGTTGTGAAATTACGAAGCGATAAAAGTATCAAATATATTTATTATACCAGAATATTTTTTCTGGGAATTAGTGCAGAATTTATTTAAAAACGATTTCGTAATTTATATATTTATTTGTATAATAAATAAGTAACATGATGCATTTAATGGAAAAAAGGCAATAAGAAGGTTAAGTTTGATCACTTGAGTGTCGGTAAGTTTGGAATTGTTTAACTCCTGCGCATTCGCATTGCGCAACATGCGACCAGGCACTTCAAGTCAATTGGTAAACTACATTTCAAAGTTTACAAACTTATATAATACGTATATTCAACATATTATCCTAAATGTACATAGTAACATTATATAACTATATTTTAACGTGTACAATATTATTTACCTCGGTCAAGAACCATATCAATCGTATAAAGAGACACAATACAAAGAATAAAATACGTATTTTTTTCACTGGTGATATACACAGTACATTTATTATATCTATTAAAAGAATTTTGTTTTGCAAAGAAAAGAGCTTAATGTGCAACACGTTGCAATACATGTTATAATTCTATACTTAAACATGATGTCTGAATTTTCTTATATTATGATAGAATGGGTTTGATATTATCAGTGAAACTTTAAAAATTATTACTATTGATAAAGTTTCTATAACGCATCAAACAGGCTTGGTAATAAAACAAATTAAATTCTATAAATAATAAATTATTTGATTATCTATTCCACGTAAAATTATAATATTGTAAGAAAAAAAGTTTGTAACAAACAATTTGTAACTTGACAAATTATTGTGCAAGAGATTCTAGGAAGTATTATATGATTCTGTATCTTTTTATAGCCAAAATATCAAATAGTTGAGCGGAAAGTCCAGCGTGGGTCAATAGCGACACGACAGGAGATACGTCCCTGACAGCGCCTTCCCTCTCAACACTGACGCCAACATTGGTCGACGGTATTGCCAGATTGCAAACCCAGTCGCGGTTTATCAGCCGAGCTGTAATGAAAAAGAGAGCGGAGGTACATGCTTTTAAGTAATTGCAGTGCCTCCTCCGTTCACCTTAAATCTGATCGCGGTATCCGTCCTTTATCCTTTGCAACGTATTCATTTCAAACAAAAAAAGTACAAAACGAGTTGTATAAAATTACGTATTCAAGTGTCGCCGTCAGATTTCCACTCTACACTTTATCGATTAACTACTCGAGCCCCCTAAGCTAAAGGATCGTGGAATTGAAAAGGGTTAAAACTTGAAACAGCGAAACCAGGAAGATGGCGGACAGATTGTACTACCCCAATCCTGAAATCGTGAAAAATGCGCACTGCAGCAGCATGGAACAATACAGAAAGATGCATGAAAAGTAAGTGTCTTCTATTTGAAATAAGAGACGTCTTGCCCAGCTTAGTCGGTACAAGAGGGATGATGACAGATGGCACGATGTAGTCTTTGACATCTCGCCGATGATGCTTTTCATTCCCTTTCTGTTAACTTCTTTTTGCGCTTTTACTTTTTCAATGGTAGTTTTTGTAATTACAAATCGGGATCTGTTCTTAAGTTGTAGTGGCACTCCTGTGAAGAGTGTTATTTCTAGATGGAACGTTGAGGCTGTTGCGAATCAATAATGTTGACCAAGGAACAGCTCGGTCGAAAGTTCCTAATATTTTATTATCTACCATTTATGAATGAAAATGTGAAATTTAAGAGTCAGTTGGTGAAAATATTTGTAATTCCGACTGAATAGTATCATTTTTTTTGAATAATCGATTTAATGGTTTCGTTTTAATTATAAATCACTGACAACTTGTTCGGTGAAGCTAATCTCGCATTTATTCGTAGGTAATGGAAGATTTGTTTTACGGTCTATGCAATTAGGTGCAGCGGTGTTAGAATTAGTAGGGGACAATGAAAGAGGGTGAATACTGATGGATGGTAACGTGTGTGTATTAATCGTAAATAAAGTGTCAACGTATTTATTAAGTGCACCCTGTGTATATGCTAGAGCTATTATTTGAGAAAAATTGATTTTGGAGCGTGATTTGTACTGATATCTTTCAGGAACCATACAGATTATATAATTACCAATAAGTATCTGAATATAATAATACCAACTGTTTTGAATAATTGAATCGAATTTTCTACATGACTGTTTAAGATGCTAGTAATAAAAATGCCAATGAGTGAAAATATTAATAAGTTTTACATTTTCACTTATTTGTTTAAATTAAAATATATAGGGTTGCTTAATTTTTTAGCTATAATTGTTAAATGTACCTTAAAGAACGAAGGCAGTATTAAAAATATTTTAAAGAAAAAGCTGTACAAAGTTTGAAAGAAAATTTGGATATTTAGATATTGCGGATATTTTACGTAGTGATACACGGTAGTTGTGTATTAGAAATGTGTGTATGGAAATAGAACAATGATATCGATCCGTCTAGCGTCTTTCTATAAGAAACAATTTCTACCCATCTTGAGGATTTGTGTCTTCAATGACCTCGAAAAAACTTCCAACTTAGATGAATCTTTTGTCTGTACACAAAGGAAGTGTCTTCTACTTCAAATCGTATGTAATTACATCTTCATAAAAAAGGGCTGTCACATTCATCTATAACTAATTCAGTAATAATTAAATCTATAATATCTTTTAACTTAATAAACGTGAAATATTTTCTTATCTTTGGCATTCAAATTTACTCTTAAACTGTAAAAGCCTACTGAATGAATGGTTCTTTCATAATGTACTATAGCTATATCAATCGATCATCCTTTCAATAACATTTTATTTTGATAGAACGTAAAGAAATTCGCTTTTTAACTTCCCTATAAAACTTATCTAAATTGAAATCTCAATTAAATTCTAATTAATCATTGTATCGCATCTGTGTTACCTATGACTTACTGTAACACCACAAAAACGACAGTGCAGTGAAGCTTACTATTATCATCACCAACTAATTGTTTAATATTTTTGAAATCATTCTTTAATCTCGTTTTCTCACTTCTCCATCTCTTATTTTATTTTAGTCTTATCACGATCTTTCATTCTTCAGTCTTACAATCATTTAAGATGTATTAAAAATTTCATAACTGATGTTTCCTAATCCTTTCGTTTCTTTCGTTATTTAAATCACAATCGTACTTAATCAGACTCTTTGTTACACATTTTATTTTCTCACATGAAAGAACATCGATCAATTATTGTACCAATATCAATCATTTCTTGATTATCAATATATTACAAGAATTATAACGATAAATCATGTGGAATATAACGCAACCGATCCATGAAACAAGCTTGTTTTTGACATACCTTTAACCATATTAAAAGAAATTCTTTCAAGATTGCTCATGGTCTTTTGCGTTTCTAGGTCTGTGAAGAATCCGACAGAATTCTGGAGCGAAATTGCAAAACAGTTTTATTGGGAAACTCCGGCAGTGAATGACAAATTCTTTTCATATAATTTCGACCTGAGCAAGGGAGATATTTTCATAAAATGGATGGAGGGTGCGTCAACAAACATCAGCTTCAACCTATTGGACAAAAATGTGAAGAGTGGAAACGGCGACAAGATTGCGTTTTATTGGTAAGGCGTCTCGTTTCTTTTTGTTATTCGTTTATCGGTCAATACATTCGTAGGAATTTTAATTGTTATGAAATCTGCAGTACATTCGATTGATTCGCGTAACTGATGCGCATGAAAAAAGGAATACATGATGTTATATATAAGGAGTGATAAGAGTAATTCATATGTGTATTCTTTTCTGTTTTTTGTATTTTTTTATTAGTATAGTATCGTCAATATCTACGTATGTTACGTTGTATAGATACACATATTTTATTGATAATTTTATAACTGTGTATGAAACTCTTAAGTAATTAATATTTCATCGGACTTTTATTTGTTCAATTAAGAAAATATATATACAATAAAACAAATTACTTTCTATATTCATATCGCAGATGTTAAATATATCATCAAAAACGTGTTAAAAGCAGTCGAAGACACTTTTGTTCAAAGATTAACATATATACAACCAAACGGATTATCTCAGTTTATTAACAAAAGCGTTGATTTACTATTAGCACGAATTTCACTAATATTTAATATTGTTTCACATTTTTATTTTACAACACATTATCTGTAACATTGAAGTCGATTTCAAAAGAAATCTCACTTTTCGTATATCGTCACTTAATAATATTCGTGAAATTAGCAAAAAGATTTTTTACCAACCCTTTATTTATCTTACGTCATACTTAAACATTTTACCTTCAAATGTCTGTTTTTCAAAATTATTGTAAAAATTCCTGCTTTCAAATTCTAATTTTTTAACTACTATGTGTAAAATATCCTACTTTCTTACTTTTCGTTCACGAGAAATCTGCATGAATATTCAACAAGAACATCATGTACTTAACTACACAAATATTTTAACGAGCGTAGAAATTTCACAAACAAAAAATTCACGGGCGTATTTCGTTTTTAAATGAACTTGAAACGAACCTCTCGCGAGTATGCACAAAAATCTAAAAGAATCTGCAGTTATAGGACCAGCGCTCTGGCGTAGTAGCTTCTGTGCTTATTATTGAAAGACCATAAAACATTATGCGTGTACGCTTTTACGTTCACCAGAGACTTTCATTCGACACGTAGCGCAACTTGGTATCTCTCTGAACTAAATAGCTTAAATACAATTATTCAAAGCGTCCGTTTGAACGGTGCTGCTTTCAGTGGTTCATTGCTATGCAAAATATACCGTCGTTTATACACGCAAGTCATTCAAGTGTTGCATAAGTGATACAATTTCTTTATTTTCATTGTAGTACTTACTATTCGTCGTGTTTGGACGCGATTTGGAAAGTGTCGGGTGACATTACTGACTGAGCCAAGCATTTCCACAACGTACTCTTCTCCAATTCTTTTTCCAAATATTCTTTTAATATTCTAAGAAGAATATCGTCTATTCTTACAGAAGTAGTACATTGTAAACTAGATCTAGATAAAAATTGTTTGATTTCTGAAAAATATTTCTATTTTGAACTTGATATTAATTTGGTTTTATTCATGATAAGGCAGTTATAACTGAAAAAGGTATCTATATTGGTTGATTTATTTATTGTCTAAAATTAATCAGTTTAAGGTATTTTAATCTTTTTTTATTATAAATTTGATATTAAAATTACGTTATTGTATACTGTATATCTATCTTGTTGGAGTTATTAAAAGTTCTAACATGATCTAATATAAACTTTAACACAAAAATGTATTACCAATAGAGATTAATAATTTATATGTCATAAAATTAATATTTCATACAAAATGTATATTACCTCTGAATATATTACTTTGACTAGGACCTCCAAAACGAAAGTTACATGAAAAAAGTTTTTTTATTCATTCTTGTCTTGTTTTTACGAATGTCGTATTGTTATACTTTTTAATTTTCGTTTGTATATACAGTTATTTTAATTTTATATTACTAGAAGAAATATTCAGCAATTGCTATACCAGACTATACCAGGCGTCGAATATTGAATTCTTTTCAACGGATCGCGATTTTCTACTTTTCAATTGCTATCATTTTAGATAGTGAGCGACAGTAGAAAAGTTGGTGGAGAAATCCTATGCTCATACGATCGATCAGTGAGTCAGACACTCGTTCTCTCTATTCTATCGTTTGCGCCTGTCGTACGATGCTCTGCTATTCGTTCAAAATTTGGCACACTACCAGTTACGATATCCTGATTGGTTGTGTGCACGTGGTATGATCACGTTAGTTCACGTGACTGGATAATATGCCTCTCTTATGTGTTTCTCAAAACGTGGCAGCTGCAAAAATCAAAGTTAGCGCGCGTAGTATGGTTGTTTACGAATATAATTCGAATAGAGTTATATAACGCAAAGAAGGGATTATAAAATTCTTTAAAATTCTTGATTGATAGCTGTTTACACCATTGAGTAAATGAACAAAAGAAGACAATTATAAATATTATATAAATTATGGAATGTATAATTTAATTGATTATACAAAAGTAAAGTATTTTCATTACTTATCGTGATTATTGAAATTTTTATTTCTATAAGGCTTGTAGATATTACGTATTTCCCATTGGACATTTAATTTTGAGATATTTCTTTTTTAGGCTGCAGATATTATTCGTACTATTAAGTACTTCAGCAGTTACACTAACTAATATTAGTAGATACGGATAAAAGTGAAAATTACGTATTGGATACAGACAGAAATACTCAGAGATAATCTTGTTCACAGAAAACAATATCTTTAAAACGGAATATAAAATATATGATATAATATAAATATAGTATAATTTAGTGCAAAAGGAATATTATAAAAGTAACTATTAATTACAAATTTAAATCCAGAAAAGGTATACGTGTGAAAGTATGTATGGAATTAAAATACCGTCAAAAAGTTATCATGAATGTAGAAAATGTTGTTTTGAATATGATATGTATAAAACAACGTCTAAACTGTTCAAAGAAGAATATATTTTGTCATCGAACTTTAATCGAGCATGTTATCAGACCAGTTAGTAAAAGAATAGCGATTACAATTTTCACGTGATCGTATTGATATTTAGTATATGGCATGGGTCTATTCGTTAATCATTTCTTTTTATAGGCACGGATATAGATGTGATTCTTATCATTGAACCGTATCATAATCGGTCTTTGTGAATATTATGATAAACAAGCAGTCAGGTACAAATAGCATTACAAAAACACCTGATAAAATTGTTGAATTTTACGTGAAATGATAAATTTTTATTTGTTGTTTTAAATGCAAAGTACTGTTTCATGGTAACTAATTGGGTGGAATTTTCCATCTGAAAACGAGACTTTGAATGGTTTTAATGTGTATTTATTCACAGAGAGAGAGAGAGAGAGAGAGAGAGAGAGAGAGAGAGAGAGAGAGAGAGAGAGAGAGAGAGAGAGAGAGAGAGAGAGAGAGAGAGAAGTTTTGTTTCTAAAATATAGTAATTAAAGCTTTATAACACATTTAAGATGCAGTTATATGTACCTTAAAATGTATTTATTCAAATAGAAACTCGTTCCTTATCGTCATGGTGCGTGGATAAATTTATAAGGTCGTAGCTACTAAACCTACCAGGCATTATCAAAATTGGATTTAGTCATAAATATCGGGACAAAGTACATACGAAAATATTGTAACTCGTGGAATGTTTGAGAAGCATGAAACCTGAACTTTAAACTTCTTTAACACGCGTGTGTGAACTGAGAATTAAACTGATTATTAATTTTAAACGATTAGAGTGGAGATGTTGCAAGTTTAATAATCATTTTTGAACTATTGTTACTTATTAGATGAAGCATACTAATTTTTTATAATTTATATAATAAATTTGATTACTTATGATAAATACAAAAATAGAGGATTTCATATTGAAAAATAGTTTTTTAGACTTAATGTTATAAAAATGTATACAATGAAATAATGAAATAAGAAAAGGTCTTAAGAAGTTAAATGCAGCTGAATTTATTCTATTATGCGTATTCCTAAGGCACAGATCAATTAGTGGGTAATTGGTTCACTGACACTTGTGTTCCCAATCTTTCATAGACAAGTATATTTCGTCATGAGGATTACTTAGAAGCATTCAATTCGGTTCAAAAGTAATAGTGAATGATATTTGTCGGAAATTAATCGAGTGATATATTTATGTTTTAGGGAGGGCAACGATCCGGACGATTATTCACGTCTGACGTACAGAAAACTATTGGAGGAAGTATGCAGATTTGCGAATGTCTTAAAATCCAAAGGAGTGACGAAGGGAGATCGTGTTGCGATTTACATGCCTATGATCCTGGAACTGCCTATTGCCATGCTCGCGTGTACCAGAATCGGCGCTGTTCACAGCGTAGTGGTAAAGAATATTTCTGCTAATCCCAGAGAAACCATGAGATTTCAAATCGTGGCTTAATAGAACATTAGACTATCTCATTTTACATAATGCGGTTTCCTGTTGACTTACAACATACAAAGCTCGTTAT
Organism: Bombus sibiricus; assembly: GCA_014737505.1. NCBI lineage: Eukaryota > Metazoa > Arthropoda > Insecta > Hymenoptera > Apidae > Bombus > Bombus sibiricus. The sequence goes on from JACXIM010000082.1 coordinate 76,807, forward strand.
TAACTATTTGATTTGTAAATTCGTATCGCTTTGTGTTAGCATTGACGTATTATTGTTATTCAGAAAATCAAAAATGGTTCATGTAGATTACTCAAGCTATAAATATTACGTATACGTACATAATTTGGGCAGGATAAAGTAAATATTTAAAAGGCTAAATTAAGAATTTTTCTGATATCTGGTCTTCTTTCGTTCAATTTTCGGACAGAATTTTTTTCTCTAACTATAATAATGTCATATAATTTTTTTTTATTATGTAAGAGATATATGTAAAAATCACATCAACATTGAACGAGCAATGCTAGCAATAATCTACTTTACCTTTCCATTTAAGTTCGAGATAATTAACAGGCGTATCATAATATCACATGTAACGCCATACCATCGACATATAAGACAAAAAACAAGACGAAAAGAAAAATTGCAGTGCAATAATTACTTTCGCTCAACGGATAATACCAATACTTTTTATGGTAAAAATATACGCTTTGTTTACGTGTAGTTATATTTATTAGATATATTTGTTGAAGTTACGGTGAAGGAGAATTGAGATCAATAAAGCTAAAAGGCCCATAGATTAAAAATGTCATACATAACACCTTAGTGAATAAGAGTACCAGATCACTTCTATATTTTAGTGTATAATACATGCTCAGTCATAAAATTTAAAACGTTAAATAAATATAAACGTCGTATTTAAACCATAAAATAATATATAGGCTATTTTATTCTTATACTAGAACTTGTTTTAAGTCTTGATAAATCTCTATAAATATAAAAAATATTAATTTCATTGGTATGATAAAAGAAACATGTAACTTTTAATTAATTAAAATCCAAACTAAATGTCTTTAATATCTCATAATATCGTCATAAAAATGGAAAATGCTATAAAACGACTGACTGTTCAATTAGTTTGGAGGGTACTCATCGGACGCGCTGGCGGAGCGTATCATGGATTCAAAAGCGAAAATTCTGATTACGACTGACGGTGTGTGGAGAGGCGAGAAGCTTATATTTTTGAAAACTATCTGCGACGATGCTTTGAAGAGGGTTAAAAGGTATAACCACGTGGTTGAGTGTTGTATAGTAGTTGCACATTTGAGAAGGCTGAATAATCCACACGGTGCCAAGCTACATTCAACAGGTATAGTGGAATAAAGACTTTCAGTTAATAATAATCGTAGAATTAACGTGGATAGCAAAAATCGAGACACAAATGTATCTAACAGATACAAAACAAAAGATGAAAATATAACTAGAAAAGGAGAAGAGATAAAACAGAAATAACTTTTTTATTAATCTAAGACTTAACTTTTTGTATTGAAGAAAAAACGAATGGAGTGAACGGTACGAGTGATGGAAATGATTTTAACATCCCACAAATTCCATGGGACGATGACCGCGATTGTTGGTGGCATGATGAAGTCGAAGATGCTGAAAACAAATGTTATCCAGTTTGGATGAATGCGGAAGATCCACTTTTTATTTTATACACAAGGTATGTCTCCCAACAAAATAATGTATGAATAATATAATATAGGAATTGTTTATTTATCCTATATAATAAGTTTATTAATCGATAGATCTATTTACAGTGGATTAGATAAGAAACGATGGTTACTTAACGTGAACTAAATACAGTAATGTGCTAGAACTAAATAGTTAATTCACAACTCACAACTAATAGTTTACAACTCGTAACAACTCGGCAACTCAACTCTCGACTCCTCACAATTCGATTCTCAACTCACGACTACTCGATTCCTCACACCTCGACTCTCAACTCACAACTACTCGACTCCACACACCTCGACTCTCAACTCACGACTACTCAACTCGACTCCTCTGCACTCGACTCCCCGATAAAAACTGCCAGGTCCTTTTTGGTCTAACGGTACTTAGCCCTTCCCGCAATATTGTTTATGATTCGCCAGAAATTTCTTAGGCCATTTGTCCAAGATACTATAATAATATATAATAATTTCTTTCTTATCTTAAATAACTCTGAAATATTTCTTCCTGCACAGTGGTTCCACGGGGAAGCCAAAAGGCGTTCTACATACCACGGCCGGATACTTGATCTATGCAGCCACGACGTTTAAGTATGTGTTTGATTATCATCCTGGTGACGTGTACTGGTGTACAGCCGACATTGGTTGGATCACTGGTCATACTTACGTCGTGTATGGTCCGTTAGCAAATGGAGCTACTTCTATTATTGTAAGTCTGGAGATATTTTATTTTTTCTTTGATTCAAAATGCTATTATGTAATAATAGGTTTGTCTTGATAAATTTATAATCTACAGTTTGAAGGGACACCGTTTTATCCAGGAAATGATCGATACTGGGCAGTCATCGATAAATATAAAGTCACGCAATTTTACACTGCGCCAACTGCAATTAGATCGCTAATGAAGTTTGGAAATGATTTGGTAAAGAAACATAATTTGTCTACTTTAAAGGTAAGTCAAAATAGGAAAAAAAGACACTGAGATATCTATAGAAATATATACAATATAGTTTTTACACTAAAAAGATTGAAATTGTAAAATAATTTATTGTTTCAGGTTTTGGGTTCGGTTGGAGAGCCAATAAATTCTGAAGCATGGCTGTGGTTTTATAATTTTGTGGGTCATGGAAAATGCAGTATATCGGACACGTTTTGGCAAACGGAAACTGGTGGCCACGTGATCACTCCTCTTCCTGGTGCTACTCCAATGAAACCAGGTTCTGCAGTAAGTTGCCATTTTGTACTTTTTATTATTCGTCAAACCAGTGAAATATGTAATTGATCTATTTGATACTTTCTAGACGTTCCCATTCTTTGGCGTTTTGCCAGAAATTCTGGACGAAGACGGACGATTAATCGAAGGCGAAGGCGAGGGATATCTAGTTTTTCGCCAACCTTGGCCAGGAATGATGAGATCTCTCCATGGAAATCATCAACGTTTCCAAAACACATATTTCGATAGATTTCATGGATATTATTGCACAGGAGATGGTAAGCTTAACAGTTTTAACTTTACAGTGGTAGAAAGATTTTTGGAGCGTAGTGAAGAGTTATTTAGCCAAGGGGTTTCTGTAATTGAGACCAGCATATCTTGCATCTTTTCCAAGTTCCTCTTCGATTCTTAATATTTGATTGTATTTAGCAGTTCTTTCGCTTCTGCAGGGTGCTCCAGCTTTAAATTGTCCAGCAGAAAGTCCTATAGCCAAATCAGCTACAAAGTTGTCTTCAGTTTCTCCTTCGCAAGCTGTCACGATATATCCCCAGTCACTGATCCTCGCTATTTTTGCGCAGTTGATCGCCTCCGTCACGGTTCCAACCTGTGACATTCTCAGCACCATAGCGTTGGCCATTTGTCTTTCAATCGCTTCCTCGATTCTGTCAATGTTCATCGCAGTTAAATCGTCTGCAACGACTTGGATATCTTGATCAGCTAACGTGAGCCAACCATCCCAGTCGTCGAGATCGAATGGATCTTCGATCGAGACGAGAGACGAGAATTCTGTTAAGTACTCCAAGTACTGTTCTTTCAACGCTTCTGACTCCATATAGTCATCAGGATCAGACTCTTCCGTTTTAAATGCTAAATCGTATCCTCCTATCGAAAAAAGATATATTATTATTGTTTTCTAATTATTAAATGTATAAAAAAATTTTTGTTGAATATTGTTAAGTCGTAGCTTATCGTACAGGTCAGCTTCTGTAATTATTATCATTCTTAACCTTCTTTGTAAAATGCACTAGCTGCCATGTCCAACGCTATCTTAATTCTTCCTTCGTAACCTGCTTCTTTAATAGATTCATCTAACAACAGTAAAGCTTCCTTATCTTCTTCCAGTTCTAAAGGTGTAAATGCACCGTCGTCGCTAACCGGAAGGGGTAATTGGATTTCTTGAGCAGCCGCGATCTTCCGTTCGAGTACTCTGTACACTTCCATACCCATTTTCATAGCATCAGCGAAACTTTCAGCTCCTGATATGTTTATAAATTTAAAAATATGCACAAACAAGGCAAAGAAATAAGAATACCTATGGGCAGGATCATAAATTCTTGGCATGGTAACGTGTTATTCGCATGCCTGCCTCCACTGATCATGTTGAAACTAGGAACAGGGATATAAAGTTCTCCATTTTCAGCTAATTCTGCAATATACCTATAAGAGAAAAAATCAAGTGAGAAAGACGCACTGAATTAAATGAATTAATTCAAGAATTTTTATATCTCTCCATCTGCTTTGAAATTCACATAGATTGCGTAGTTGATTAAAAATAAACATTTTTTGGCTAATAAAAGCTATACGCTTTGTATCTGTAACGTTAAGCTATAACTGATTATTTTAATGTTCTACTAATTACCTGTAAACTGGAAGTCCTTTCTTCGCGGCGCCAGCCTTACAGCAGGCAATGGAAACACCAAGAATTGCATTTGCACCTAGTTTCGATTTATTCTCCGTTCCGTCTAGACGGTTTAGCAAGCTGTCTATCTCCATTTGTTGGCAAGCCTCCAGCCTCGACTTCAATAGTTGCGGTGCGATTATGTTATTAACTACGTCAACAGCTCTGAATACTGAACGTCCATGGTACATAGCTTCGTTTCCATCCCTTAGTTCTTGCGCTTGATTAGGGTTTGGTACCAAAACAGATGGTACGGAAGATCTCAACAATCCAACGTCAGTGATTATGTCCACTTCCAGAGTCGGATCACCTCTGGAGTTGAAAATTTGGCGAGCTTTAACCTTTTGAATAGGCATTCTGTATTTTCTTTGAAATTCGTTTATAAACGATATTTAATTAAGTGTCTATCAGGAGATACGGTCCTGAATCGGAGAGGAATTGGAAAAATGTCAATGTGGTTGATGAAGGTACATAACTTGCTGCTATTGAGAATTTTTTAACGAAAGTTTTTATAAATTAAACCATGGTTATAGCCATTTTGAATTAAAACAGTCGAAGTCCGACACATGTTTCGTTTTTTAATTGAAACAATATTTTAGTTATATAGCAGAGTTGTAATGTGAAACATGTCGTGTTACTTATCTGTGTGCACGATAAAATATGCACGAGCAAGTATATATGTACATATTTCTTATAATTTCAGGTGCTAAACGTGATGCGGATGGTTATTTTTGGATAACCGGTCGTATTGATGATATGTTAAATGTGTCTGGTCATCTTATGTCTACAGCAGAAGTAGAAGGTGTATTGACTGAACATCCTTCGGTAGCTGAATCTGCGGTAGTTAGTAAGCCACATTCTGTCAAAGGACAATGCCTTCATTGTTTCGTTACACCCAACGAGGGTGCCAAATTTGACAAAAAGCTTCAAGATGAGCTTAAAAAGAGAGGTAGTTAAGAATATGTAATTTCAACTTATAATTAATTTATTGTTCTTAAACATATTAATCTGAATGTGTTATCAATAGTGCGCGAGCGAATCGGCCCCTTCGCTCAACCAGATGTGATTCAACACGCGCCAGGACTGCCGAAAACACGGTCGGGCAAGATTATGAGACGTATACTTAGAAAAATCGCAGAAGGAGATAAAAACGTCGGTGATATATCAACATTAGCCGATGAAAGCATCGTCGATGTCCTTTTTCAACTGAGACCGCAGGTTTAAACAAATGTCGACGATATAGCGTCATTCAATGGAAACGTAGTAGCTTAGAAATGAATGATAACGACACGCTTCCGATGACCGATAAATAAGTAAGACTTTCAAGTTATTGAATATACCGAAAAGAATAACGCGAGAAGTTAATTTTAGAATGCAGGGGAATCTGTAACTTGTCGAAATATAGAGAGAATAACTTTTGTTAATAGAGAAAGATCAGGTACTGTAGTCATATTTTAAGAATGAAATTTTTATTTTATACGTCAGAATCCCGTTCGTTAATAATTATTATTCACGTCACTATTTATGAATTTTTTCATAGACGTTTATTACGCAATAATTGTTACTGCTTTCAGCCAAATATCGCCGGCGCAGTATCTCTAACAGAAGTGCTTGAAAAAAAATATTTCATAAGCTACTTTACTTCTCTATTATTTAGAAATGAGAAGTTTATCGAAACGGTTTTATGATCATCTTAAAATATGATTGTACAATATGAAGGTACTAAAAATGTTATATAACTAAGGAACAAGATAATCATTAAAAATGTTTCAGAATCTTATCTATCTACGGTTTATCAGAAATCGATCATAAATATATTAACCGTTGCGTATCGATTGCATACTCGGCAATATTTTATGAATATAAGAGAATATCAAAAATTCGAAAGATTTACAACAAATGTTTGTCACTGTTGAAAATTTTTATAATGTGCATTCTAATGATGTGCATATTTAAACGATTTGTCTACATTAAATATGAAAGTATCAAAAAAATTCATTGTAATTATAATATCGTATGTACATTATTGTACATGTATGTATTTGAATGTTAATGCCAGATTATGTTATCATAGTATAGTTTTAGGAACCTGTTATGATATATAAATTCCGATCGTTTTTATTTAAAAATGTAGCTGATCGTAAATTTTTGAATCTTATCAAGTCGTATTTTATTTTTGTTTAACTTGTTCATTAAGTTGTTGAGTTTTAGATGACTTGCGATAAGAAAGACGCTCATGAAAATCCTAACTGAGTCTTGTTAGCATTACGAAGGATACTTATCAACAACTGAAAGTACGAATGCGGTTACGAAATTACTGCAGTCCACCTCGTATGTAAAGAAATGCTGTAAAAATATTCGCATGCCCATTAGCTATAGCGTAAGATCTTTTGCCCATAACTCTCGATTTTCTTTAGGTATATGAGAATAATAAGTTATCAAAAAAAAGAAGATAAAGATTATAAAAATACATAGAAAGAAATTATTTAATTTTAGCAAACTATTTGTTTTTTATAATGATTTTCCGTTCCTATAAGGAGGAACAGAAGACGTGAGACCTAAGTATACGCACCATCATTAACGCACTTTGCGAAAAGAAGTTGGCATTTTCGGTAATTTTTTAGAAGGCTGGTTTTATAATTGTTATACTATACGTAAGATGAGTCAAACAGAACGTTGCCTCGTGTCTCCTAATGGGGGCACGTTACATACATATCATTCCTTGCGGAACAAATTAACTATAGGTGTGATAACGATATATATATATATATATTACAAAGTATATATGTATACTATATGGAATAATGCAAAAGACAACTATATATGTAAATATATCTATGTTGAAGAACATAATTATTATTGATCCGTTAAGCGAAATTGTTGTACTGATTTATTCGGTTCACCTTTTTCTAGTCTCCAACTCTCTTCTAACTTTTATCGATCGAATTATATTTTGCAAGAACCGGCTTTTGCGGTTCCAAAAGCAGCATTTTAAAACTGAATAAGAAACGAACGATTCAATATGTATCCTTTGTCTATTTTTACATTCATAATCATTTTCTGCTGCATTTATTTTATATGTATTATTAGGTCTTATAAACTGAAACAATAATTCATATTTCATATTTTTTAAACTCTTTATTATTTGAGTTTATTTCATAATTTACCAATTTCGAATGTTCTTAAACGAGATAATTATGTATACGTTTCAAATAAAATAATTTCGCGTTTGTCTTTAATGCATTAAAAACCCATCTAATAAATATCTAATTTATTAGATTTCAAAATTTTCAAATAAAATAATTTCATTTATTTTCAATATATTAACAAAATATCTAACATGTTTGAAAACTATCAAAGCATCGGAGTTTTACGATTATCAAGAAACCAAGAATAGCTATGAAGTAAAATTTTGTACGAACCGGGTCGCCACTGTCGCTTTCACTCGTGATTCAGTGACAAAGGAACCCTTTTTAAAACCAGCTGACAAGATGTTACGTCAGTTAGTCTGTAGCCGTTGCCATTGTGCATACGACGTTGATACTTGTGTCTGTTATGACGGCGTTCTAAACTCGTGCTTTCTTTCCGAATACTTCAAACATTTTAATCAATCATGTTCGATATCGACGAATATTATATAGCCGTTCTTCGATTAGTGAAGGAAGCTGGCTCGGTGAGTGACATTTTCTTTGATGAAATTGATGAGAAGGGGCCACAACTTGTTTTGTGTTTCGAGTTATTCCTGGCTGATAGCGGGCTACGTTTTATCGATTTTGCACGCAGCTTTAGATTTCAATTATGTTCTTATTCAACTAGCATACTGCTTTCGTTTCCTATGCGTTATTCTGTCTGATGTTATCTCATGTAACATAAATGCAGTTTCATTTTCGATGATGAATTTTAATTATTGTCTTGAAATCACTTGGATATGATGTGAATTTTAATGCAAAATTGATCGATGCGTTAGTGACTGTTTAATGCACATGATTATTTTTTACCTGCGTATATTATACATTATTATATTCTAGCGTATTATGTAGCGTCAATTTCTGAGGATAAATAATGCCGCTAATTTATGAGCATGAATGTGTATTTGTTTGGCTTCCAAGAAGCAAATTCATCGCGTTGGATAAGATGACGCGTTTTATATTACGCGGATTCTCTAAACTCTATAACTAGTATAATTTATAACCTATAATTTTTATTTCTCTTTATTTATTGCTTATATTATATATTAATAAATAGTTGAATGCATTTGATCTGCACAACTAATGATTCAAAATTATGAAATATAATCGCATTACTGAAACATTTATGTAAATACTACCATTAAGTGAATCATTATCCAAACATCTAATGAAATAGCGATAACAAAAGCTATAAAACGTTTGCGTAATTATAATTTTATTTGTAACAAACTATTACTAGTTTTTTAATTATATACGATACATTTGGAATAAAATTTTTTTGTATGGAAATTAATTGCAAAATTATAAATCTTTGTGTACATGGAATTCAATAAATACAATGGTTCTAAGAAAATTTAGTAATTATGCAGTTTAGCGACTTTTTTCTAATTTCGACTATTTGACTGGAGTGTCTTTTTACAAAATAACGATAATTTTGTTAATTTTATAATGAATTTTCCGTTTCATTCACTTAATGTTCAAAATTTATCAAGATGGTTACATATATAACATATACATAAGGTTAGGGTTTTGGGTATTTTTTAAACGATGTAAGCATTTCCAAACATGTTTAAATAAATTTATCGACATCTAACCCAAACCTAACCTAAGCTTTTTGAAAAATTTTGAACATTAGATGAATTAAACTCAAAAAATATTGTATTTTTATACAACTTTACGAAATAAAGAACATTTTTAAATTTTTCGATCTTCTCCGTTTGAAAAAGACTTGTTATTATTGAAGATTTTCGCACTGAAAAGAATAATTATGTTTCAATTATGATTTTTTTGTAGATCGTAAGGGAAAAAATTAACCAACCTAAAGATGCAATGACGAAATCCTGCGAAGTTGACCTTGTCACTGAATGGGATCAAAAGGTCGAAAAATTGCTAGTCGATGGAATTTCCTCCAAATTTCCGGATCACAAGTACGTTTTATAATATTTATCATCTTATATGTATTCATCAAAATTTTTATTTCATTAGTCATAGTCACTAATAGATGGAATAATATGCTTCGTACTATTTAAACAGGTATTGACAAATATATTTTATTATATAAAAATTTGTCAAACTTTAAATTGAATAAAAAAACATTTTGTTAATTTATTAACATAAGCTTTGTAATTTTTCAAATATTTTAATATAATTATAGAAAATAATATATTTGTTATAAGATATATTTGTTATATCAAGAATTTCTTTAAGTATACTTTTGAAATTTATAGAAAAATTTGTTAACAGAAAACAAAATCGATAGTATTCCAATAAAAATTATTAAAAATTTTATAAAGTAGTCTGTAATTTTATTATAATTATTAATAAATTGGTGATTTTTTAATAAAACTGTTATTATCTAAGTGCTGTATCATCCAATATATAATTCAAAAAATATATATATATAACGCATGGTCAATAAAATATTTCGATTAATTCATTTTTTTTATTTTCTGTTAAATAAGAAACAGTAATGAATTCAATAGATTCCCAGATTCCTAGTTGACCTTGTCTAGTGAAACATTCGACGCGTTGTATCCCCTTTAAGCTCGTTATATGTGTTTGGACCAGATCTGTCGCGAAGGGTCTCGTCAGATCATCAATGGAATTTTCCAGTTGTGAAATCGATCTGGAATCCCTCTAGGATCCCATCATTAACATAATAACAAAAAGTTACATGTGAAATAATTTTTTGGTTTTTAAATAACAAAATTTCATTCAACGAAATAAATTATGTATTTTTTAAGGTACAAAATAAAATATTTAGGAACAGAATGAAGAAAAATGCTTATTTGTGGTAATAAAAATTACAAATCTTGTATATTATAAATATTTATAGGCAACAATTTTGTTTATAATAAAATGCCGCGATAACAAAAATATCGAGTTTTTCTAATAGAGAGGAAATATATTTTGATAGATTCATAGGCGAAGAGGCAACTTCGCTTGGGACTAAAGTTGAACTCACGGATGCTCCTACATGGATCATTGATCCGATTGACGGCACAATGAACTTCGTGCATAGTTTGCCCCACACTTGTATATCGATCGCACTGCTTATTAACAAGACTCCCGAAATTGGTGTAGTTTACAACCCGATTTTGGAGCAATTCTTCTCAGCCCGTAGGGGTCAAGGTGCTTTCCTGAATGGAGCTCCCATTAGGGTTTCAGGAGAGAAAGGTATAAAAATGTATAGATTCTTGCATTATAGGTAAAGATCGATCTGGATCACTTATCGTAGGAAATAAAATGAAATATTTGTTTGTAGTTTAATTATTTTGGATATTTTTCTTGTTTAATTAGTTTAAATCAAATTCATTTTTTTTCAGAATTACGTAAAGCTCTTGTAATGATGGAAATGGGCACAAGCAGAGATACAGAGAAGATGAAAATTGTATTGGAAAATGCGAATAATCTTACTTCACAAGTTCACGGGTAAAATATTATTACTTTTCTAAAATTTCAATTTATACAGTTTTATATTTGTTGTACAGAATACGAGCTCTGGGATCTGCGGCTTTAAACATGTGCATGGTCGCTCTCGGTGGAGCGGATATTTCTTTCGAGTTTGGTATCCACGCGTGGGATGTAGCAGCTGGTGATATCATTGTAAGAGAAGCCGGTGGAGTGTGCATAGATCCAGCAGGTAATTTATTTTATAATAAAAGTAAATTGATAATTTCCACCCTTTTTTTAAAATTACAATATTTAATGTTAAATAATTCTAATAATATTGAAAGTTATAGATATGTACATAGTTTCTTTATAATGTTTGCTTTTTCTTTGCACGCGCGTTTGTTTCGTTTCTAGGTGGGCCGTTTGACGTCATGAGCAGAAGAGTTCTATGTGCATCAACAATGGAGTTGGCACAAGAATTAGCCAAAGTATTAGTTCAGTATTATCCCGAACGTGATTAAAAATCATAATGTGTATGGAAAATATCATAAAAGGATATCTTCGAAAAGAGGCCTTGCTACATACTGAATTACGTTATCGCGTACATCTTTGATGTATATAAACATCTGTATTGCGTACCTCTTTCTTTTTATAAGATTTAGTTTCAATAATAAAACACAGATCATTATACTCTTGTTGTTTTCGTAAGCATTTAAGGTTTACAAATCAAAACGAATATAAACATCTACGAAAGTGTAACTATTTATTAAGACATTTACATGAATGTTTGAGACAAAATTTGCAATCTGTGTAAAAGATACACATTCAATGAATGGTATGTAACAATACTGTATATTGAAATCAGAGGTATATGAATGTGAAAGTAATTATGATTTTTATTGAAATATAATGTGTAATAAATTTAACTGTGCCATTATACAATCATGTTGTGTAATTTATTCTTATAATTATATGCATGTTATATGTTTTATAAGTCGCTCTTTGTTGTATTAAAATTATTTTTGAGGATCTTTTTTCAGTAATCTGAAAATTGAAAGCCATAAATATTAGTATCATGCTCCTTTTAATATTACCTATACTTACTCAATAATAAATATCTAAAAAGTTATATTAGATAGATACATATTAGTAAGAAGAAAGTTTATCTATAATTTTCATTTTTTTATTCATATATATCTTACCTGTTCAAATACTTACGGTTTTGTTAATTTCAGTGAAATTTTATGACAAACCTTCCTGTTGACATAAATTTATATTAAATATTTGGTGATCCTTTTTTGCGATAGGCATCATTTTTATACAGTTGTCAAGCTGCTGCCCAGAGAATCTCACCCGTTTCCTTCATCATCATGTTTTCCACCAACTGATCTCATCATCTCTTCCATTGCCTCCCCTCCTCACAGGGAGGGCTACAAGTGAAACATTACCAAATAGCCAATTAGAAAATTATGAGTTAGTCTAAGTTTTTGTGTATTCATTTTATTTCTGTATTGAAATGTGCCCGAAACATCTAGCTTCCCTTTTATGAATTTTGCAAAAGCACTGTTTTCAATTCCTCATATTATCAGAAAAACGTACTTATTCTTTATTTAAGATATTAATGAAGTAATGGAATTTTAATATCAAACTATTCATTTATCATATTTAAAGATATGATTTTGCAATTATATTTTAAAATAATATATAATGATATGTATATATAAATATGTGCAAAACAAATTTGATCTGCTTCCAAAGAGAATAGAGCATAAGGGATGACCGTTAGAATAACTTGATTTTGTTTTACGACATAATTATGTAGGTTTTGATTTGCAATGTTATGTTGTTTAACGAGAAACGGATATGCTAAATATCCCATAAGGCAGTCCCCCATGAATACCTTGCAACGGGAACGGCGTTAAAAGCCCATGAAAGGTCCACTCGCACTTATCGATGCTTTGAATCGAAGACTCATATCTGAAACATAAGCAATCTCGTACAATATGGTCATGTAAAAACAGCAAATACCATGAACCATTCAAACAGCATTGACGTTCTGTCGTATCTTATAAATAAAGAACGCAATATTAAATAAAGGAGGAAAAGAAAATTTAACGAAGCTAACGATACAAAATCGCAAGCTACTATGATGAATCTGTTGAAACGAAATATAAGTTTTTATATATTTCTATATGTGACTACATGTTAATATAAAGCATTAAATAAGTTTCGTTCTATGTAATGCAATTCGAAATTTCTATTTCTTAGTGCAAATATATATGTACATCATTATTTTTTTTCATATTTCTTTACATCAATGCCTAAATAAATGCATCTTTTAATGTGAAAACGATTACTTGTAATGCTAACAATCGATGGTGATAAGTGTTAACACAATAACTCATTTCTCCAACACTTTCTAAAGTTACACATTCTCTACCTAACATTTCATTACGAGATAAAAAAGAGATTACAATCGGTACTTTTTTCCTTTTTATATATGATTATATATGGAAATACGTTGCGTACAAGTGCTTCTATAATTTTGCAAGAGAATAGCGCGCGATTAAGACTGAAAATATAAAATACAGGGCTTGTTTCTCATTCTGATAAGTATGTGTTGTTTTATTTCAATAACCTACGTACTATACAATTTGTATCCTTCTCGTCAGTACAAGTTTCCTTGTTATTAGACTTCGATGCCATTCGTGCGTATATACGCGACGGCACAGAAGAACAAAAGAAGATTTTGTGTTCGTAAATTATACGATCAAATTCGTAAGAGTTTTACAATTTCACAAACTTGGGATTCTTCGTCGCGAATGTAACGCATTATCATCCATTTACGATATAATTATTTATTTACGAGTTATCATTTGTAAAGAAAGTCATGTGTTGAAATTCAAAAGATTGAGAAAAAGAAAAATACTATGTACCACCATTATGCTAAGTATCGATGGCCAATTCATGCTGAAAGAGGCGGTCACTTTCCCAGTTTTGATTTTCATCCACGGAAAAATATCGTTCAATGACGTACATTCATCAAGCTGCTTCCTCTAGTATTCACCGTGTTGGATTTACATACTTTATAATTGCTGTGCACAAAGAAAGAAAAGAAATAAACCAAATCTAAGTGATTTCTATTTAAAAAAAATGTACACGAAAAAATAATTTTTTACGCCCTCTGATACACTACATTGTTTCGAGCCAAGTACAAATATGTCGTTTTTATAATCGTTGATAAATGCATCAATGGGTGAATTCCAATATTATTATTCATCGTCTGTAGTAGTTATTAATTAATATAAAAATATTGCACTCTATTGACCTGCAATAGTTATCATTAATTAAATAATAGACTTCAGATTGATAGAGTACAATACGTTATGCAAATAATTTTTCCTTCCTTTCGTTATGACGTATTTACGTCTTCAAATGTTCTCCTTTTGTATTGAAATGGCGAGTGAAATGTGAAATTTCTGCACCGCCTCTTTCTGCTGTAACGGATACAGGACATTCGATATAAGGAGACACCGCATTATGTTAGTAATGCTTTTATGATATACAACGAATCGTTAGCGGTGTCGTTTTAAACATTCTTTTGTAAAATTACGTCAATGAATTCTCCGATGCGGAAGGACCCCAGGCAGGGTTACCTATATCTTTTCTTGTATAAATGGATGCGCCAGGGCGTGGTTCACAGTAATTCTCTTTCCTGCATCCAACATCAACGTTCGTTCCAAAAGGTCTTTCAGTTGTCCAACTTTTCGACTTTGTTCCGGTGGCAAAGAATTTCCTCCTAATTCTGCGTTTAGATCACGAGTGGCTGGCAACGTAGACATCACTACAACTTTCTCCTAAAAATATAGGTGTTAGCAATTTTATCATCCACGTGCATTTGTGAGTACAAGTAATCGTTAGATTACTTACCACACAGGAAAAGTACAAGGTTGGAAAGAACAGTAGAGAGATAACTTACCCGCTCCGTGACCTTATCAACTTCATGATACAGGAAATTGCAGTTAGAGTCAAAATGTAGATCCTTGAACGAGCCTTTCCTAATCAGCTTATTAGGCATTTTGCCTTTTAAGTCCATGAAGAATTTCAACATTTGGTTGTTTGTTTTGCCCGAGAACATTATTTTTCCCGTGTACAATTCGTATATGGTGCATCCCACAGACCACATGTCAATGCCGAAATCATACGGTATACCAAGAACTAGAAAATGCCAATGTTATTTGCACGATATATGATAAATGTTTTTAAATCTCTATGACAGTGGAGATCTCCCCAATGTAGGTTTGATCAATGTATCAGAGCTGTCACATACAATTGCTATTAACGTTTGAAAAACTAATGCGACTAATATAATCTAGCCGCTACGAAATTTCGTCTGTTCGTATCTAATACGTACAGTATCTTTAAATCGTTTGTGCCATGTTTTAAAGGGCATACTATAGCACGGCTATTAAAAGCTGGTTTAAAGTAGAAGAGTGATAAGTAAACAAAGATTAATCTCTCGAGTTTTAGTTAAAGATAATTAAAATAAAATAAAAATAATAAATAACCCAAGAGATTAATAAAATGTGAATATATATTATCTGTTAACTAATACAAATGAACAATACTTACTAATTTCAGGTGCCCGATAAAACCTTGATACCAAATACGGTGTTATCTCATTCTCATGAGCATGAGACGCTGAGCCAAAATCGCAGAGTTTCAACACTAACTTGCTTTCACTGACTAGAATGTTATCAGGTTTGATGTCAGCATGCAGAATATTTGCACGTTTTAATAACTTGAGAGCAAGGAAAAGTTGCTGCGTATACGATCTTACCGCTTTAACATGTAAACCAACGTCTTTTCCATATTTTTTTAACACCTAAATAAAATTAAATAATTAAATAAATAATTAATTAAATAATTAATTAGTATAAAATATACGTAATATATACTTACCTCTCTTAAATTCATAGCCAATGGTTCAAAAACCATACACAAATGATTTTTGTGAAAGAAATGCCTAAAAAGCCGTAGACAATGAAATCTATCTTCTGGATCTGCATCATTCAGTTTTCTAAGTATTTCTAATTCTTTAAGGCCAGTTTTGTGCCTAAAAGAATAAAAAAATTCTGTACATTGCTCACCTTCAATATCGTAAAATTATCAGATATATTGTTACATTACGTTATTTCATTGTTGACTTACATTATTTCATTATTCCTTATTATTTTTACAGCAACATCTAAATTGCCTCTAGCAGTATCTCTAGCCCTTACGACATTACTAAATACACCCTGACCAGTATATCCATAAACAACATATCGGGAATCTAACGTCTCGCCCACACGTACTCTAAAAATAAAAAACAAGATGTTTTAACATTAAGGACGAAAAAGAAAAAAAAAAAAAGAATTTACCGATAATATCCTTCTGCATCATCCCAATTGTCTGTTAAACTTGGATTATCTGGTCCGCCTTGTCGTTTTCCTTCGACTGTGGGACTCTATAAGAAGGTACTAATATTTAATAAATAAATAGATATAAAAACTAAACAAAAGAAGAGAAAAACTTACGTACATTAAAATCACCAATGTTGTCTGCTTCGGCAAACATGTCCCATTCGTTTGACTTTTTTGCGTTTTGTTTTTCTTCCTGTTTAATTTTTTCTGTCGGTTTTGTATCTTCATTTTTATCTGTCTCTTCAGATGGAGCGTCTTCGAATCTAGATTTTCTCTTTTTAACTTGTGGCGATTTTGGTTTCTCGGGCAATGGTGGGGTATGACTCTCCGAAGTGGATTCGTTATTATTAGACGAAACTTCTATTGACTTCTGTGACACATTTGATTGACTTTCAGAAGGTGGAGTTGCCGGAACAGTATTAATTTCAGCAGACATATTTGAATCTTCATTTGGTCCGCCTAACCTCTGGACAAGAAAAAAGAACTTACAATTATTATTTCACAGTATTAAAGAAACATAATTAAATAGCAATAAAACTAACGAACCTTTAAAAGTTCCTCTCTTTGTTTCCTTCTACGTTCAATAATAGCTTCTTCATCTTCCTCTTCTTCGATATCTATGTCTTTGATGTCACCTTCACTTGAAGTTTCTGAATGTTCTACTTTCAGTCCTTCTGACAAAGAGTCTTTGAATTTATCATTACGTTCCCTTTTACCATTTTTTTCTCTCTCCCTATCATGATCTCTAGTATGTTTGTCTCTGTCTCGTCTACTTCGAGAGAGCGATCTAGAGCGTTTATAACGATCATTCCGATATCTATCCAATCTACTCCTAATAGGACTACGAGATCTTCTTGTACTTCTTGATCGCTCTCTAATTCTATCGCGGTTCCGACTATCTCGTCGATCTCGCATGTCGTTACGATCACGACTGCTTCTACCATCTCTGGGCCGATCACGACTAGTATGGCGTTCTCTACTGTCTCTTTTATCACGACTATGCCGGTCTCTGCTGGCAGGTCTGTCTCGACTACGTTGATCGCGACTAGGAGGACGATCTTTACTGGTATGACGATCACGACTAGCGTGTCTGTCTCGACTGATATGTCGATCTCTACTGGCATGTCGATCTCGACTAACGTTGCGGTCCTTACTAACATGTCTATCGCGGCTTACTTGCCGATCGCGACTACTTTGTCGTTCTCGACTTGCTAATCTATCGCGACTGTCGCGTCTAGATTTATCGGTCTTATCTAATGATTTGTATTCATTACGAGATCTAGAATTATGGTGATCGGCTTCTCGTTTTCGCTCTTCTTCTCTGTAAACACATGTTTATTAAAATTTATTAATAAAAAAGTATTTAATAAAAAAGATATATTTAAATGTTCTACATTTAACACACCTTCTATCTTGTTCTCTTTTACGCGACTCATCTCTTTTGACAGAATCTTTACGCTTATCATCTTCTATTCGTCTTTTGTTATCTTCTTTTCGTGAATCCTCCCTATGTCTATCGCTTGGTTTTCGCACTTGCCTGTCATCTTTTCTATTATCATCTCTCTTAGTTTCCTCTTTAGTACGAACTTTTTCCTCCCGTCTCCTTTCTATTTCCCTTCGTTTATCTTTATGCTCCTCTCGATTTCTACGATCCCTGCTCATATCTACTACTACACGCCTCTCAGGTTTCGTGACTTTTTTGCGTTCTCTACTACCAGACTTACTCCTAGCCCGTTTTTTAGGGGGTATATTGTCATTTTCACTATCATCTTCTACAAGTATAACATCAGGTGTTTCAGTAGCTTTTATTTCATCTTGATCTGGTTCCTTATCCTCTTTCTCAGATTCATCCGAAAGGTACTGTACTAAACATGCTTGCAAACGCTCCTGTATAAATATTAAAAATATATGAATATTTATGTACTTTTTATTGAATCCTGGTTGGGGAATTGTACCTTTTGTTTCATTAATTCTTCCAGATCAATATCATCTTCAATGATTGTACAATCTACTTCGTCTGAATCTAAATCTACCAATTTCTCATCTTCACTTTCTTCGGTAGAAACCACTTCTAGCAAAGAATTTTTCACTTTGCCATTTACACCTAAATCTTTTTGAATTACACGTGGTGTTTTGTCATCTAATGATCCATTTTCAACTTCTCTTTCTTTTTTAGGTCTTTTATGTTTCTTGTGTTTTTTTCTAAAGTGTATTTAATGACAACATAAATGTGGAATCAAATAGTATTAATAAATCGATTATTAAAAAACATATATACATATTGTACATACCGTTCTTGACGTTCTATCCTCCCATCTTCCCTTTCAATTAATTTATCTTTCTTATGTTTGTGATGTTTATGCTTTCTTTTCTTTTTCTTTCTTTGGTCAACCAACATATCCGATTCAGAATCTATAGTCACCATGTCTCTTTTAGACTCTATACATTCTAAATCTGATGTACTAAAATGTAATTGAACAAATAATTATTATATAACAAATGGTTATATGCATATTAACATTGATATATTAACATATTATATGTATAATTCACAGATTAATATATTGCCAATGAATATGAAACTCTACTCAAAATATTCAAAATTCATAGATTAATATATTGCTAATGAATATGAAACTCTACTCAAAATGTTTCATATACGTTAAAAAATAAAATATATACACATAAAATCTTACAGGTGACAAATTAATATCTCTATTCTAAAAATTACATCACCACTACAGTCACATGTAACATTTATCTTATTTCAAACGGATAATGTTAAGTGGACTTTGTTGCGAAATATAAATGTAACGAAACATAAGAAATAGGTTACTTTTTTCGATAGATCTACATTAAAAATCACATAGTAAGAAGAAATATTTTTCTTCGTATTTATCCAATTGTTGTACGCAATACCAAAAAAAGAATACGTTAAAAACACACTAAATTTATTCCGAGAATAAACAGAATATCGAATAAGCACATACGATGTAAACAGACTATTATACAGACTTATACATTCTTCAATTTATCAAAAGGAAAAGTTTCTCCTGATTGCGTAGAAATATTCATTGAAATTTCTGACTTACCCCATGATAATGATTTATAAATTGTTGTTAAGAAAAACTATAGATATGCACTGCACAAAACAACTACACGAATATATGAACTCTTTATTGAGTCGCCATTTTATATTCCTTCGATTATGTTATTTCGAGATATCTTGATGAATACTGAGCTATCGATAAAGAAGGGTTGCTTCCGGTTTCTGTATTACTGTTGTGTAGGAAAGCGCGCCGCGTCGGTTTTATTGTTTATTAAATTTATCGTTATCGTATTTGTGAATTTAAATTATACTTCAGTGAGTGTTATTATAATAGTAGTTTCAGAATTATAGCAGTTTTATAGTAAATTAGTGCAACAAGATATGGAGAAGACATCGATGAAACATCGCGATGCAGCACCCGGCATCAGTAAGTCAATTTTCAAATACATATTATATAATATTTGTATATTAACATGTTATACATAAATAAATGGCAGAATTAAATACATTTATGAAAAATTTAAATATGCAAGGATGTGCGGAATGTACATGTATAAAGGAATCTATATACAATATAAGATATAAAATATAAAATTTTATTTTTGTATGACATGTTTGGGAATGTCGTGAATCTTCTTACCATTTCAATAATTCGTTCAATGTTTTCGATCTAGAATAAAAAATATTTTAATCAATCGTCTGTATTCTAAGCATAAATGAAGCATTAGATAGATTTGATGTCAGATGAATCCACTGTATTTTTGTGTCTTTTGTTTCGCGCGCTTTCTAGTCATAAACGAAGCTGCCATTTTTGTGTTACTTCCAACGTTACCGACTCAATGTAGAATAAAATTACGATATTCATGGTGGTTAGAATTGGAACTAAAATTAGTACTATAAACATAATTTCTACATTCATATAACAAGTCTTGACATTCATTAAGGAAAACAACATGGAACACAATGAATCTTATTGTCTTACATATTGATTTTTTACGACTTAATTTTCGGATGGTTTCTTCCACTCTTTCGGTATAAGTATTGAATCGATAATGTCGCATGCGAAAACGGTAAGGGAACTATGTAAGCCTCGAACCGTGGGATATAATTTTACATTGCATGTTAGGTTCATTTTATACCTCGCCTATGATTTAAAACAAGATATCTTATAATCGCAACGTATATTGTTATATCGACAAAATAATGAAGGTAAGGAAGCGAATAGTGGAAATTACTTTGAGGGACAAAATCATTATTTATGAGAAGTATTACTTTGTTATCCACTAGGAATAAAAGCGCATAGAATCACGTAGAAATTTCTACGAATAGACAACATGTTCGTAAATAATGTGATCTTTCAATGAAATTTAAAAAGTAAAATTTTTATAAAAATTTAATTTGAATTTAATAAAAAGTTTTCATTTAGAATTCTATTTCAATAAAACACTTCATATGCACATCTCATATTGTCTTTATTTGCCCATTCTTTGGTATTTCATTCGAGTCTAAAATATAATACACATTACCAAACCTACTATAGGTAAAAAGGGATCTCTTCATCGAATAAAAACTCCGTATATTATATTATATGCAATAATTTAATTCGCAAAATGTCTTACAATATAACGTCGAAGTATGCGACGAGTCGTTGGTGAATTATGCTGTTGTTTTTGCACCTATATTTTGTTACGTCTCGCGACACCAACCACGCGTGGCATTTCTTCGTTTCGTTTTCTAGTCTCTTAATGACCAGTCGCATGAATAATCGACACCAATGCCGATTTATTATGAACAATTATTATTAATTACATCGGCAATGGTGACGAATAACAATTAAATATAACATTATACATTACGAATAAATACTAAAAGTAATCCTCGCAAACTTGGGTGAGTAACCGAACGTTGCTTTCCGTTCGCAATTATAATATAAATACAAAGGGTGGCATGGATAACGAAGGGATGGACAATAGGATGGTTTAGGATTGGGGGAGAAAGGGTTCAAGTATACTTAATCGCTTCTAAATCGCTTCTAAATTGCTTCTTTACACAAGGTACTCGATCGATTCCGATCGTTTATCACATTCTCCGACGATCTGTTAGTCTCGGGGCTTTTCGAATTTTCTCGTCGAATATTTGACAATAGCATACTGTTTTAACGAAAGGAATATCCCGAGGAAGTCAGGATGTTTTCATCTTCAAGTACAGCGCAATCGTGTGACTGAAAATTCGTGCAAACTTTCCATTCATTTGAATAGCTAGCTATTCGAATATAATGGAATTATTTGAATAATAGAAATAATTATACAACCAATAAATAATAAATAAGAATAATTTCTATAATATTAAATAATTCAGAAACGAAGAAACATCACAGTGAATCTTTATGATAGTAAGAATATAATTAATGTTATTTATAATTTTACTTAAAATGCTTGAGAAATAAAAAGATAAGCTATATCATAAAGATCACTGATAACATTTCTTAGTTTTTTCCAAACATACTTCTCTTTGCTGCATTCACGAATTTTCAGTAATACGATTACCATTATCGATTATTAGTATTATCGATTATTTCGTGAATTGGAAGAATGGAAAGAATTCCTCTTCCATTTGTATCGACTCTAAGTATACGTGAGGAAGTCTTGGTCCGTTAAAAGATGAAAAAAGAAAAAAAAAGTATTATTACTACGCTGACTAGATTCTACACCCATCCAGTATCGATCCTTACATTAAATCTAGTCTCTATACGAGTGCTTCTAAAAGAGAGGAACGATTCGATAATGTTTACGTTTTCTTTGTTTCACATATGACGATATTCAAGTGAGAGATCAAATAGATACGATAAGCGAATTCACTGAAGAAGAAAATAATTATCCAAGTCGTTCGAAATATTATACGAACACGATTTGTTGAGAATTTCGTTAGAAAAAAGAAGAATGAAATTCCTGTATGAAATTAATATCAAAGATGTTCCTTACTGTCTCTGTTGATTTTCTTTTTGTCTTACTAGCGCGTTAAATTGTTCTGGTCCTCGATAAGACGAAGAACGAATATAAATTGATCCTTCGTCTTTCCTCAGCCATTAAATCGTAGAAATGCTTATTCGAAGAGTTTCTTAGCATAATGCCAAATGCGGAAGAAGTATTCGTCTTGTCTAAGAAGTCTCGCTCTCGCGTACGAATGGATATCGGCATCCATGTTGTGCTCGCGTAGCCAAGAACTCGTGTTCTCTGTGCTGAAGCTCATCGACGCGGTTTCACCTTTCTCGGTAGCTTCTGCTACTGGCTCCACTACGGCTAATTCTGGAAAATAAAACAGAAAATTGCACGTACAAGCGTCAAAGCAAATTGTTCAATTAGATGTATCGATTTGAGCATTCTTCAAATTTAATAACAAGATACAGAAGTTTTCGTACTCGAATGTATCTTTTGGTTCAACTTTGTTCCAAGGAATAGGATATTATATAGGGATTTTTAAATGTAAATATCGTAGATGTTGAAAATGACAACGTGAGTTCGCGCTCGCCATCTATATGCAGATGCGCTAGTTACAATAAATAGTAACTAGAAGATAGTTCTAGATACAATCGATAGGTTTAAGATATTCTTTTGTTTTTATCCCTAGTCCATGTAAGAAAGTGCAATAAAGGTTTTTCGGCTCAGAACAGTGTGATAGATTTATCCAAAGAATGAAATAATAGCTATTGTGATCTCTAAATACAGAAATAACAACAGTAGATTCCGAAATCTGAATCTAAAATACACAGTTCGAAATTATGGGATTAAAAATTTCAGCATCGCGGAGGTTTAGAGAGAATATGATTTACAAATATTAAATTTCGTTTCTGCATTTCTAAGTGTTTCAAATATACATGTTATTTACAATGTTTAAAATATTCGAAATGCCAAATGTCCTTTGTAGAATTTTCAAGAGGTTCCAAATATCGCTATTCAAATTTTCAAGATTTTAAATCTAAGATTTTTAAAAGATTATATTTGTTTCTTTTTCGAAGGGGATGGGACTTTGAAGAGATTACGAATATCTTATTTCAAATTTCTGAACGCTTCTATATAAGCGTTCTCTTGAGTATTTCCAAAAAGTTTTCAAAATCTTCTCTCCAAGATTTTTCAAAGTTTTCGAACGTTCCTTTAACAAAGCATCTAAAATGGTAAATTAAAAACGACGTACCGGAAGCTGGTATGATCTTGACTGGTTCATCAGACTCCAAAGGATCGCTGTGACCGACTTCGTTCCTGGCAAAGATCCTGATCAGGTACATATGGTTCTCCTGTAAATCCCTGATATTCAATTTCTGTGTTTCAGCGTTCACTTTGCCTACTTCCATCCACATCGTCTTCTTCGCGTCCCTGATAGCAATTTTGTAACCTTCCAATGGTGCTCCACCATCGGATTCCGGTCTACCCCATGAAATTACGACCGTGTTCGCTGCGATCTGCCTGATTTCCAATGGCGCTGTTGGTGGCGATGGCACGTCTGTGAAATCGCGAGCAATAAATTACAATTTCAATGAAAATTCGCTCACGATGATTAGATGTATACATATTTATAAAAGAAGAATACTTACTGGCATGAGTCATTAGGGTAACCGGTTCTGAGTTTGTAGGTAAACTGAGTCCCATGTTGTTCTCTGCGAAGATCCTGAAGATAAATTCACTCTCTTTCAAATTTTCTATGCAATATTGAAGCGTCGTAGCGTCCAGTGTGACAACCTTCGTCCATCTTGCTCCTTTTCCAATGAATGGCCTCTTCTCGATGATGTATCCTATATGAGACAGAATGCGGAAACGTAAGATTATTTTTCTATAGCCCCTTTAATGCATCGTTTCGATATTATTTATTTTATGTTTATATATTATATCGAATGTTATGGATTTATATAAATAATTAAACGATCCCTACTCAGATTCATCGTATCCTATTTTAACAGAAAATTTATACAGACGTTTTCTTCAGTTCTATTTTAACGAAATCGCTATCGATATACCGTAAAGGTAAACAAAGGCGAGAAAGTTTTTTACAAAGGTTTCGTAGTTTCATAGGTTCATGCTGTGACATATTACATATGTATACGTATACGATAATACGGTAAAGATCGATTTTAAATTTTAATAGAAAAATGTGTAGACACAAGGGTTGATGTAAGAATCGACGTGGAAAATGATTTTCTAATCGTTTAGAACGTCGTATTTCTCGTAAGAAATTATTTGTAAGTAAGCGAGCTATTCAATTACAGCGTATACTTTTCATACAATTCTGATGATCCGTATCAATAGTGTACAATATTTATATAATTTATTATGTCCAGACATTCAAATATAGGTAATTAATCAAATATAATTTAATCAAATATATATATTAATATATTTGATTAAAAATTACCTGTGAGCTCTGATCCTCCATTGCTGGCTGGCGGAGACCAACTAAGTGTGACGCTCTTACTGGTTACATTCGTCACTTGTACGTGTTGTGGACTCGATGGAGGTGCTACAAATAACATTGAACGTCGATCAGTAACAAAACATAAAGTACAAACTATGAAGATAATCAAACTTACTTTTACTTACGACTACCTTCGTTGACGGGAATATGCCAAGCAGAGCGTACATGGTGCTCTCGGTGAGCTTTGTTATTTCTAAGCGATAGCGGAGGCATTAATTAAGCGGAAAGTTACAATGCAAATGATTTAGAAGCGTTAGAATGATAATTTTTTATCTACCTACTATCGTTTTTAGTTTCAAAGCTTCAATTTCTAAAACTTCGATTGTAGAATTAATATTATTTAAGCTATTTTCGTTATGTACACTTACACGGTTAATTAAATTCCCATAAAAATCGATCAATTTAATTGCTAATTGTTATTTAAAAGTCTCGTAGAAATGCTGTTATTATTTTTTACATTTTTAACATTTGAAACTTTGATTGCAAGATTGAAATCTCTTTAAATTATTTTCGTACATTAGCCTATAGCGATTTAAGCGATTAATATTGTAATTTTCAATAAGGATCGATCGATTTGCTTACTGATTCGTCTGCCTGCTGAAATTGGTTCTTCGGCTACGTATGGAGGACCAGTGCCAACACTGTTCTTCGCTGTTATCCTGAAGTTGTACGGTACATCTGTCTTCAGTTCCGATACGCTCAACTGCGTCGTTTCGTGCTTCGTGCTGCCGATCTGTAAACAATATTTTCAGTGTAATCAACACGATGGAATTTGAATTTTCGTCAAAATATTCTCCCAAAGAGAATTCTTTTATCAACCTTCTGCCAAGATTTCTTCGATTCTTCTTTCATTTCAACGATATATTCGGTTATTGGTGTTCCACCGTCGTTCTCTGGAGGCTGCCATTTTATCGTGAAGGATGTCTTCGTCATTCCTGATACTTCTAGCGGTCCTCTTGGCGGTCCAGGTGGCTCTGCGAAGATACGTTAATTATGGTAATTTCACAAAGCTCAGACACGACCAAAAAATCTTACACGTGGTTTCTGTTCTTAAAAATGTAATATTCGATCGAATGTTTTCTAGACTTTGAGAAAATCTAGTCATTGAAAATTATTATTAATAGAAACGTATATTTTCTGATATTCTTGTAGAGGAGGCACGATACATTAAAATTTCAAGGCAATTTTTCCCAGAAGAAAACGTACGTTTATTGTTTAATCGATTCATCATTCGTGAGAAAATGTGAAACGGCTAGTAACGATATAAAAAGACAAGAAGAAAAGACGAAGAAATGTAAACTAAAGGTAAAGCAACACTCACGTAGAAAATATAAATGTTCAACCTACCAAAGGAAGTTCTCATTTTGACTGTTTCCGATTCCAATGGTTCTGACGCTCCGACAGCGTTCCTGGCGATGATTCTGAACTTGTATTCCGCATTCTGTTGCAATTTGTGCACACAGAAGCTCTCCACTTCTTTGTCGATATCGACCATCTTCACCCAAGCTTTGCCCGGTTCGCACTTCTCGATCGTGTATTTTTCCAGTTCGATTCCACCATCGTCTTCTGGTGGTCGCCATTCTATGGTGACACGATCTTGTCTGATTTCCTTGAAGTTCACTGGTCCTTGTGGCCTGCTTGGTTTATCTAAGACATTATAAACGGTTTATGATTAATTTAGAAAATAATACTGTAAATGCTTGGTAATTCATTTCGAAGAGAAAATTATAAATGCTTGAGAATTAACTTAGAAAAGAGAAGATCGTTGTTAGATCGCGGGTTTTTACGTATTCATAGAAGATTCAAAAGTACAAAAATGCACAAAATGCGCGTAATATGTAGAAATATATAAAATATTGAAAGTAGAACAGCCATTATAATATTTGGCAAGTGGAACGAATTTCTGCTTAGATTCTATTTCTTCAGTTTTCCCTGTACAAATATAAATTTGCATAAGTATCTGCGATTTAATTGTTATATTTCTTCCCTTGAAAATAATGTTATAATTCGTTAATAATAATAATAACAATACCTATGACTCTAAGATGTAAGTCAACCGAAGAGCTGCCAGCTTGATTCGCTGCCTTCGCTGTATAAGTAGCTGTGTCTTCTCTAACGAGTGAAGAGATAGAGATAGTAGAGGTCTTTTCTTCTGTCTGAATGGATATACGTTTATCCACTATCTTCTTGTTGTTCTTCGACCATGTAATTTCTGGTTTCGGGAAGCCGCTCGCCTGAATATCGATCTTCCATTGACTGTTCACCGGAAGTTTCTGGCTTGCCAAACTCTCGTCGTACGTGATCTTAGGTGGCTCTTGCACCTTCAGTTCGCACGTGGTCTCTGCTGTTCCTCTTTCGTTCTTTGCTTTCACTGTGAAGGTCGCCGACGATGTTTCCGTTGTCTTCGCGATCGTGTACTTTGCCACGCGATTTTCGTACGTGATGTTGCTGTCTTCGAAAATTTCCTCATTTCTCAACCTGAAAGCAGATGAATCGGTTGAAATTATTTCCTGTTATTGTTGATATAATTTTTGATATTTTACTACACTACAATCTTTTTTAATAAGACGATCTTGTAAGTTGATTTAAATTTGATAAAAACTATATTGAAAATTCGATAGACAAGTTTCCGGTTCAAATAGCTCAAATCAAAAGAGAATTACAAGAAGATGAAAATTCGATGGAAAAATTTATTCCAGAAAAATTTGTACTTCGGTTAATTTAAATTAAGAAGAGCGCTGTATTGGAAATTGAATAGAGAAATTTAAATCGTAGAGGAATATTTCTGATAAAGTTTCATGAAATTTACATGATTCGATAATGAAAATTCGTACCAAGTAATCTGAGGCGTCGGTGTTCCTCCAATGACGCAAGATAGGGTGACTGTTTCTCCAAGGCCAACGATGACACTCTTCAGAGGTTCTAGAAGAACTGGTGGTTCTGCAGCCGATGGTTTTGTTATCTTTATGTACGGAGAAGTTGGTGATGTTTCACCTGGTCCAGCCTCGTTTGCAGCTGTTACGCGGAAGGTGTATTCCTTGTTCGTGGTTAATTTCGTTACCGTATGTGTTGTTTCTGTTATCGTCTCTGTAATCTTGCTCCACCTTTAAATTAAAAAGATAAATATATTTCATAACTCATATCTATTATTCCATTGAAAAATATTAATCAAGATTTACTATAGCTTTATCGTATTGCTCTTAATTAAATATTTTTATATATTTGAATATTTTATTCACAAATCAATTCTAATTCTTTTTATTCGAATATTCTACTCAGAAGTCATTCCTACATTGTTCTATTTGAATATTTTATTCAAGCCTTTTCCCGTTTAATAAAATATACTCACGTAGTTTCAGTCTTTTCTTGATACTCCAGAATGTACTCAACGATGGGCGAATTTCCATCTGAGTCTGGTTTCTTCCAGTGAAGCGTAACACTATCCTGAGTTACTTCCAATGGTTCTGGTGCTCCAGGTGCACTCGGTACCTCTGTAAATACACAAATAACGTAAGAACAAAATTTCTCAATAAAAATGTATCGTACAATTAAAAAAAAGAAGATGAAATATTCTAAAAATATTCTATCTTGAAATTATTATAAATACTTACGGACGATAACGACGTTAATCTCGATGGTAGCCTCTCCGACGTTGTTCACCAGTTTCAAAGTATAATCACCAACATCTTCTTCTTGGATCTTCCTGATGGTTAATACCGCGGATTCTTCATCGATTGATGGTACAACTCGTTTTGATTTTGTAACCACGTTGCCGTTCACTGTCCATTCGTCGTTTGGTTTTGGTGTTGCGCTGAATTTCACGACTACTTCCACGTCTTCGCCTTTCCTTACTTTGTACTTCTTTGGTGTATCCGGACTAATCTTTGGCGCCGTTTCCATAACTGTGTACATTTAAACGGACGATAATATCAGTTAAACATTATCGATCGTAAATAGCGATAAATTTTGTCGTTGAATAAATTTCTTAAATTTCTTAAAACGTTTAAATACAGATATTTCTTTAATTTCGTTCGACAGATATTTAATCTGAACATTACCTTCGACTCTTAATTTTGATGATGTTTTCACGTTCGTTACCGCAGCTGTGTATTCTGCGATATCTTTTGCGGTACATTTTTTCACGATCAGTTTCTTCACGGTTCCCTCATCTATAATGGTGTACTTGGACGATTCCTTAAGAACTTCCGTTTTCCTATAATATCGTTACATTACGTTTTATTTTTCTCTTAATTCGACATAATTATTGTCATTTGTATGTATTGATATTCGAAATAATTATCTATTTTAAAATGTAATACACAAATTTGCTTTTCGTTATATAAAAGATGTAATATTATATTTATACACATTATCTAAATAATTATTTATTTATTCACATGTTGTATATTAATATTTTATCTCACCTCATCCACGTGACTGGAACGTCGTGTGATATTTCAATAACGAAAACGGCATCGGCGTTCAATGGCACAAGGGTGACATCCGGTAATTTAGTGACGAATTCCACGCCAGGTTCCTCTACGGTCAACTTTGCTGTTGATTTTTGTTCACCGACTTCGCAGGAATAAACGCCTGCATCCTCCGGTTCTGTATCGTAGATCTTCAGCTTCTGTCTCTTGCCATCGATCGACAATCGGACGTGTTCCGAAAATTGTAACTCTTGTCCATCTTTGAACCATCGAACCAACGCATCTCCTTTTGTTAGTTCTATCTCGAACGTTGCCCTCTCGCCTCTTGCTATTGTCACATCTTGCATCTTCGTAATAATTTCCGGTGGTAGTTCTACGATAATTCGTAAGAAAAGATGGTAAATAGTACATCGTCATATTATAAACTTTAATTTAATACTCGTGAAATAGTAGTTGTTATTTGTAAATTTTCTAAGTGCAGTTCTAATCTTTAGATGTTGGATTTTTTATATCACAGGTTGCATCTATTTCATAGAGTGAAACGACAATTATAAATTGTTGTTGTATAAGACCTTGGATTTTGACAAATATATATATATAATAAAAAGAATATATTTATGATAAAAATGAAATAATATATATAGAGGTATCCTAAGTATAATTAGATATACAGTGACTACAAAAAGTATTGGTTCACACCTTTATTTTGTAATGAAATGTTTTCTGACCAGATTCTTATCGTATATTTCATTTTCATATTGGGTTGGCAACTAAGTGACCACCTAATGACAAAATCCGCAATCACTTAGTTGCCAACCCAATAGTATTAAATTTTTATACTCGTACGAAAGTGCTACTAAATGGTATGAAATTTAATATACTTGGGCCTAATTAACTAGCATACAAATGCATTAATAAACACATTGGGGAGCCAATATATTTTGCAGCTACTGTACCAAGTACCATTTATGTAGGTACATCTAAACGAGGTGGATGACAAGTTCTAAATTATCTAAGTGATAGTTGGTTAGGTTTCACGAATTTTATGATAGATACATTTAAACAGATGTTTTAATACATCCAGTACAATAAATTAATAATATTTACCAATGACGGTGACTTCCGCTGAACATTTCTGATCGATAAGGCTGCACGTGTATTCTCCTTCGTCATGGACGGATGTGCTTCTAATGAACAATTTCCTAACGGTGCCTTCTTTAACAAATTCCAATTTCTCTTTACTTGGTCCCAAAGGCTCGCCATCCTTGAACCATTTAACGTCCGCTGTCATCGATGTAACTTCAACCTCCAAAATGGCAACGTCACGCTCCTTTACTTCGCAGTCTTGTAACTTCTTCACGAATTCCGGTTTCGTGGCTGTAATATTAAATTTCAATTACCTACGCGTCATATTTTTTCTTCAACAAATTTCGTCGTAATATTTTCCTTCAATAAACGTCACGGATTTATACATTTTATTTACCATCTATGTAATTATGCGTTTATGGAAAATTTAAAGATGTAAAAAATGCACAGACTACACATAACGTGCAAAAATATATAAGATATTCGTTATAATATTTAATAAATAAAAAAATCTCTACCTGTAGACTACTTCTTTAATCGTGTTTATAAAAATATGAATTTCTATAGATATCTATTTGCGGTCTGATAATCGCTGTAAACCTAATCCTAATAATTATATTCAGTGGTTGTATTCAATGTAGATTTAAATGTTTAATTTACAGTAACGTAGAGATTCTTATTATTATTTATATATTATTTACAGCGATTCTTACCTTTTACCGTAACTTTGCTCGACGTCGATTGATTCTTCACGGTGCACTTGTAAGTTCCTTCGTCCGTAGGATTTGTTTTCTTGATCACCAGCTTGTGCACTCGTCCTTCCTGAATGATCTCGCGATGATCCATTCCACTGATCTCCTGGTCGTTGTGCCACCATTTCGTAGACACCGTGTGCGATGTTTCACAGGTGAGTTCCAAGGTCTTGTACTCGTCGATGACGACTTCCTTCTCCAGAGTCTTGGTGAATGTTACTTTTTCCACGTCTACCGTCACTCTGGCACCGTGAGACGCTTTTCCAACTGGATTGCTCGCGACACACTTGTAATCTCCTGCGTCTACTTCTGAATCCGCGTTTCTGATCTCCAGTACGATGTTCTCGCCATCGTAGGTTTCTGTGACGTTCGGCGATTTCTCCAAGGGTTTGTTGTTTCTGTCGAGAAGTAAGTTATTGAAACGTATTGAAACGTATTGAACGGTGAACATGACTGCTTTATCAGATATTATTCAAATCCCTAACAGTGCACCGTTGTCCATAAAATTACCACGAGAAATAATAAATTGGTTATTTTGATCATTTAACGGCAATAGAAATTTGATATTTTAGAAGTAAAACAGAATACAAGTTGAGAAAATTCAATAAATTCATCGTTCTTTCACTAATCAGGTATTGCAAGTACTAAGATATTTGTTAAGGTTTGAATTAAAAAGAAAATAAAAAAAATAAAAATCTTGGTATTTCACAAATAGCAAATAACGCAAACTTGGAAACAATAAAGTAGCTAATGATACCTTAACCACGTGACTTCTGGTACAGGGTTTCCAGTAACCTTCGCCACCAACTTGAAGGTACCTTTCTGCGGAACGGTGAGTTCTTGGAACCGTTCCGTGAAGAGTGGCGGTTCTGGAGCTCCGCTAGGTATTTCTACAAGAGTACACAGATGAATATCATTTTTCGCTATTACTTAGACAATTTCGTTATTCGAGAATTGCAAATATGGAACAAATTAACGCAAGCAGAAGCATATCCTACCCTTCGATACACTGTGCTGTTCGTATGTTTGTTGCTGGAAGCTAATGGTCAGGGAAGGCTTCAAGTTTACTGAAAAATGATGTAGCGAAGCATGTTGCAGCATTAATATGTACAAGCGTAATGCGATATTATTTAATCTAAATTTAATGAGCATTGTTAGAAAAATTTGTCTCTTTACGACACGTATCGAATCAATTTCCTGATACGTTGTCGCATGATTATTCGAACGATACACATTTTGCATTTTACTTTATTTCTATTGGAAAAGTTAGTTAAGGTCTACTTCTCAATGTTTGCACATATGATTCTTCATTGAAACAACGAACACTATTTCGATTCTGTATTATTATTATTGGCAATTAAGTGATTGCGGATTTTGCCATTACCACCTAATGTCAAAAACCGCAATCACTTAGTTGCCAACCCAATAGAAATCGACTTGAATTGGGGCCCGGTGTGTCGTCGCACCGGTTCCCGGGCTCCTCTCGATCGCAGCCGAGACGGTCGTCGTGGAGGTTTTAGTCGGTTGGAGTCCGGCACTACCACGCCGCTTTCCC
Source organism: Bombus sibiricus (assembly GCA_014737505.1). Lineage (NCBI taxonomy): Eukaryota > Metazoa > Arthropoda > Insecta > Hymenoptera > Apidae > Bombus > Bombus sibiricus. The sequence continues at coordinate 109,593 of JACXIM010000082.1, forward strand.
CAAAAGCGGCCTGGTGTCCGTGCGGATTTCCTCCACGTAAAAAAAAAAAAAAAAAATCGACTTGAATAGAAGTCGTTGGTGTCTTTGATTGAAACGGCTCATCAGCCTTTGATGCCATTCAAATAATTATGAATGAATAATTATGATATCGTGAAACACGACAATGTGTATGGAACAAGAAGCTTTTATCGCAAGAAGCTAATATTCTGCGCAAAGTATGACTACGAGTTAAGATATTCTTACTTTCAACTGTTAACGTAGCTTTCGTTTCGGCTGTGCCAAGATCGTTGGTAGCTACCACAGAATATTCCCCTGTGTCAGATACTTGAGGTTGAATCAGCGTGAGCGTATTCACGTGGCCATCTTGTTTCGGAGTCAAGCCCTTCAGTGGTTTACCGTTCTTGTACCAAGTTACTTTAGGAGCTGGGTTTCCGACGATTTGAGTCGATAATACCACGGTTTCACCTTCCCGTATCACGTACGATTGCAATGGTTCTAAAATCTCTGGCGGTTCGTGTTTGCCAGTCTTCACCTGTGCGATTAGATTCAAATTTTTGAGAAGCAATATTTCTGTATACTATATTCAAATGGAACAACTTCTTAATTATCAAGTTAGAGAAGAATCGAGTCCGCGGAACGATCATTTCGTAAAATATTTTTAATTTAATATTCTTTTCGTGCAAATTTTTTAAGTAACATCTACATTTAAATAAAACGAATCTTGCGAATTAGCAAAGTAGAGAAGCATTCGATCTGTGCAGTATTTATTTCGTTGAAGATTAAAATTCGTATTTTCATCTATTCGATATTCTATCAAAAATCCTTCAATTCGAATATTAAATTATGGAAGAAGAAATTGCCTAACAAATTAATGGAATTACGTAGTAATTTCTTTTTATACGCGTAATTAGATCATTGATGTTGTCGAATTAATTTAATTGTACGATATTATCGAATTAGAAATAATAATAAACTCTAGAACTAATGAATTGCAATTATCGAATAATAATAATCACGATTGAAGTACTATTATTATTATATACGAACCTTCATAGGAATTTCTATAGTGGCTTCACCTTCCCTGTTTCTAGCAATGATAGTGTACTTTCCTTCCTGTTTCTTTTGTACTTTAGTGATCTTAATTACACTGCAGTACATGTGCATGTCGCTCTCGGTAGCAACCACGATGTTCTCTTTGGTTGTAATCTGCGTATCCTTGTAGTACCAGGTTATTTCTGGTTCAGGTACTGCTACCAGTCGACATTCCAAAATCACATCATCACCTTCGTTGACGTATTTCGCCTTTGGTTTCCTTGAGAACGTTGGTGGTATTCCCTCCAAGATGTCGGCGAGAGATGATTCTCTGCAGACATTTATTTGCAATTATATAGAACATGTATTAGGTTGTCCGAAAAGTTTCTTTCGTTTTATAAGGAAATAATGGATGCACAACATTTTTCGTTTTATATTATTTTATCGAATCACGTATTATCCATTTTGTTCTATTAAAATAAAGATCTCAACGTTCGACAGATTAGGTTTCATGTTGGTATAAAAATGCATCGTTGTAAAAGACGTGTCTGTAAGAGAAAGACACTTTTCGGACAACCTAATATTTTAGTTATAATTATTTAATTAGAATTACAATAGGCATAGAAAAAATATTTACGTATCTTGAAACTATTCTTATCACTAATTTCAAGAATAAAGAAAGAAATTATGCCAACAAATGGTATATTATATTTGCATAAAAATTTGAGAAAATATTAATAATATTGAAATAATAGAAATAGTAAATAATCAGAGATATCCTCAAACGAAGAAATTAATAATCGAATGTAAGTAATTTTAGGAACGCTATTTTAATATTTTGCGACATTATTAATAATATTTTCCAATTTATATGTAAAAAAAAATATGGAAAATCCTGTGGGGAAAAGCGTACCTTGAAAGGCTCTTTCTGGATGGACCAGTAAGATCCGATCCATGATCAGAAAGAGGTGCTTCCACAATTAATTCTGTGGTACTGGAAGCGAAACCAGCAGCGTTCTTGGCGACACAGGTGAAGGTGCCAGCATCTTCAGGGAACACTTCCCTGATGATCAAAGTTGCTACATTATCGTCGTCGTAGTACATTTGGAAGTCAGGTGATGGCTTGATGATGGCTGTCTGTCGGAACCAAGTTATCTGAGGTCTTGGTAGACCCTCCACTTGACATTCGAATTGGATCGTGTAACCATCTGGTGTGTGAATTGGCTGCAATTTTTCGATGAACCTCGGTGCTGATGTCTTCTCTCCGGGCGCTGGTTCTGTGATTATTAATTAATAATTTGCTTTATATTTGTAACGTGAATTTTCTGCTAATATTTTTTACGACAACGTAACTTTTCTCTTATTTAAAATGCAAATTAACGCGTTAATCAAATTCTTGTTAATTTGTGAAAATGTAAGAAATAATTATAGAGATCGTAAAGTAAAATTAGGTAATTTGTAATTTAATCAAGTGCGTGAGAAAATGAGAACGTTTATAATTATATAATATGATTGGGAAATAATTTTCATCAAGATAAATTTTTATAGTTTTTTGTGAGTTAGTAAAAGGTGTGAATAAACTTACTTTCAAATACTGGTAATTTATCGATTTTCTCGTGCAATTTGCGCTGCAGATACAGAGTATAGTGCACTTCGTTGAGAAGATATTGCGCTGGAACCCAGCCCTTTTCTTCCGTCAGGTGTTTCTTCACGAACCACCAGTCTTGATTCGAATGGTCTAAAAAAGGCAACGTAAAAATAAAGATATCAAGGCAGAACATAACAATAGTACCGTTAACCTAGTTACATCGATATGATGATGCACCATTTCGTGTAGAAACGTATCAACTTACCGATAACGTAAACTCTTTCTCCTTCGACGAGGTTGATGGCTTCGTCAGTTTCTGCCACGTACGAGCAAATCGAGAACATTGTGTCGCCATCGCGAACAACGTATTCGATTTCGTCTAAAACATCAATTTATTCAAATACGTTATCCATTAATATAGGAGTAAGAATGACATAAAAATAAAAATAGATAAATTAGAGGATCGCTAGTATAAATGATATGAATAGAAATGAAATTCCATAAGATTGATAGGTTGACATATTATTAATATGATAAACATTAACTTTTTAACTCCAGTCATTAAAAAAAAGATATAATGAACGGTCGCAAAGAGTGTGTATAAAAATCAAAATAATACGAAAAACGATTCAAATAGTTTTCAGTAATGTATTTTATTGAAACATGAACGTACCTTCCTCTGAAATGTCTTCTTCTCTGGTGATACTAAGCGAGGCCTCTTCTGTAAAGCGTCAAACAAAGTATTATAACAAAAGTAAGCGAAATCAATCACACAAGTCGATATCTATTAATACAATCAACTATTGATACAACAGATGCCGAAAATCGAAGCGTCAATATATTCTATATATTTTACGATATTATACAATCATACTCGTCTATCACGACTACATGTGTCGCTAATAGACCTAATGTCGCTAGAAATTCGTTATACAGCGTTCTACTGCCATTTTTGTTGAAGTACGTTATAGGAAGTACCGATATGCTTTTCATTCGCAGTGGATTAAGAAGCGGAAGATTGTAGGCGAGGTTTCGTTTCGGAGGCAGAAGGATGTTAGGGACAAGCATACTCACTAAATGCACCTTATGGTCTGACGAAGCGCGTTAATATTAGCTGAAAGCACGTTACATCAGATTAAACGTTATCTGCGAAAGCGGAAATCGAAAAATCCTCTCGAACCTTCGTCGAAGGTGGAAACTCGTCTCTTGCTCTTCAACTTCAGCGCCAACGTTTCGTCAGCTTCCTCCACCGAATATTTCCTCTCGCGTTTCAATTTCAAGCTCACGTCACCTTCTTCGATATCTTCCACCTTATATGGCCTTGGTTCCTTCTTCTTTCTCCTTCTCAGTGGCACTCTCATCTCATCAGTCTCTAATTCTTCTATACTATATTCATCTTTAGCCTCCTCGTCTGATTCTATGATCTCTTCTATAATTGGCCCAGAGTCGTCTTCGACTTCTTGCATAATTTTGATGGTTTCTTCCCCGGCTTCTTCAGAGTACGTCATTGGTCGTTTCTTAGGTTTCAGTTTAACCTTACCGGACATAGAAATGTCTTCTTCCTCGTAAGTGTTCAACGAGATCTTGAATTCTTGCTCTACATCTTCTTTGGTCTTCGTAGAACGTGGTCTGAACGTTACATTCTCTGCTTCTGTTACTTCTTTGATATCTGGCCTTGGTTTCTTCTTTGGACGTAACTTTCGAAGAGTAACATCTTCGTAGATTTCTTCGATTGGTTTTGGAGGCAGTTTTGGAGGTTTCCTTTTGACTGTGAATTCTTGGACCTCTTCTTCTTCTTCTTCTGGTTGTTCCACTTCTTCGATCTTTTTGATCGTTAGTTCTTCGGCTGCCTCTTCCGTAACTTTACGTACGGGTTTCTTCTTCTTTATTTGTACGTCGGTCGATATTTCTTCTTCTTCTTTAGGTTCTTCAGGAGTTCGAGCTTTCTTTATGGTTACGGCAGTTTCTTCAACCTCCTCTGTGACTGGCGTTGGTTTCTTTTCTGGCTTCTTCTTCTTCTTGATGGTAATCTCTTCAGGAGCCTCCTCCGCTTCGGTAGGAACCAATTTTTTGATAGTTACCTCGGCAGCTTCTTCCTCGACGACTGGTTTTTTCTTCGGTTTCTTTTTCAACGATATTTCTACCTCTTCCGGTTTCTTTTCTTCCTCCACTGGTTTTGGTTTCGTGAGAGTCACTTCAGCGACCTCTACTTCCTCTGTTACCGGTTTCTCCTTTGGTTTCTTCTTTTTCAATGTTACTTCCTCTATAATTTCCTCTTTTTCCTTCTCTACAGGGACAGGTTTTTTAATAGTGACTTCATCGGCAGCTTCTTCGACCACGGGCTTCTTTTTCTTTGGTTTTTTCACATCTACTTTCTCACTTACTTCCTCTGGTGCCTTTTCTTCTTCCTTTGGAACTGGTTTCAGTGTAACTTCTTCAATCACTTCCTCTGTTACCGGTTTCTCCTTTGGTTTCTTCTTTTTCAATGTTACTTCCTCTATAA
>JACXIM010000082.1:115830-126456 GCA_014737505.1 Bombus sibiricus
CTTTTTCTACCGGCACTGGTTTCTTGATAGTAATTTCTTCGGCAGCTTCTTCCACCACTGGTTTCTTTTCCTTAGGTTTCTTCACCTCCACTTTCTCAGTTATTTCCTCCGGTGCCTTTTCTTCTTCTTTCGGAACCGGTTTCAGTATAACTTCTTCGGTTACTTCTTCTGGAGCCGGTTTTTCCTTTGGTTTCTTCTTCTTTAGCGTTACCTCTTCAGGAACGTCTTTCTCTTCTGGTTTTTTCAAAATGACTTCTTCAACCACTTCTGCAGGCGCCTTCTCCTCTGGCTTCTTCTTTATAACAACGTCTTCTTTAATTTCTTCTTCCACTTCCTCTTTCTTTTTTATTGTAACTTCAGCAGCCTCTTCTTCTTTTACGGGCTTCTTCTTCTTTGGCTTCTTCATAATTGCTTCTTCAACCACTTCTTCAGGCTTCTCCGGTTTCTTCTTTAACGTCACGTCAGTCACTATTTCTTCTTCTTGTAGTTCCTTCTCCTTCAAAACTGGCTTCTTAATGGTAAGTTCAGCAGGAGCTTCTTCAATAGGTTTCTCTGGTTCCTTTTTCAAAGTGATATCTTCTACTACTTCTGGAACTTCCTCTGGTTTCTTCTTTTCAGGCTCCTTCAGCGTTACCTCTTCTTCCTTAGGAACCTTCTCTTTGGGTTTCTTTGGTTTCACTTTACGCTTCACAGTAGTTTCTTCAAGTTCTTCTTTGGGTACTTTAGGAGCTTCTTCTTCTTCCTTCGCTGGGAACTCTTCCACACCTTCGTCCTCAGGTTTGTCTTTTTTCCAGCCCTTTAACGTTATCTTCTCTGGTTCCTCTTCTGGCTTGTCTTTTTGAGGTATTCTGAACTTAACTTCAGGTTCTTTATCCGGCTCTTGTGGTTTCGGTTTTCCCTTTATCAACGGAATCTGTTCGATCTCTTGATCTGGCTTCTTCTTCTCTTCTGGTTCATATGGTTTTGGAACTGGCTCTGGTGCTGGTTTTTCTGGTTCTTCGTATTTCTCTGGTTCATATTTCTCCAGTTCTGGTCTCTCGAAATCCAAAGGCTTTAACTCATCGTGTTCTAATTTTACCTTTGGTTTTTCTTTTTTCTCTGGTTTCACTTCCTCTTCTGGTACTGGTTTGGGTGGTTTCTTCAATGGTTCTTCAATTTCTTCTGGTTTCTTTTCAGGAACCTTCTTTAGTTTTACCTTTTCAGGTTCCACCTTTTCTTCTTCAGGTACCTTGCCTTTGCCAACGACCAACTTCTGTGGCTCCTCTGGTTTTTCTGCAGGCTTCTTCGGTGGACGTTCATATATCGATTTATCCTCCACTTTCTCCAAAGGTACCTTCTTCAATTCTTCGAATTCTTGATCCAATTTTTCCAATTCTGTAATTTCTTTCTTAGGAAGTTTAATCTTTTTCACCTTTCGCTTCAGCACTTCCAGAGCTTCCTCGGTGTTTCTAGACAGAATACCAGATTGAACCGGATTCTCTTCTAGTTCTGTTATCTTTGGATATTGAATTTCAGGCGGATAGTCACCGACGAATGTAAGTCTGCTTCGTAACATGATCTTCGGGAATTTGGCTTCGTCGACTACTTTCTTCTTCGAAACTGTCACTTTCTTCAATTTGATCGTAGCGAACTGAACGGTTTCTACCGGTTCTGAGTATTTGAGCTTCGTTGGTTTGATCTCTTTTCTTTCGATTTTTTGAGGGACCAATTTTTGCAAAGATTCTGGTAAAGGTTTCTTCTCCTTCTTTTTCTTTGGTTCCCATTGAATCTTCTCAGGCATGGGTTCCAGTACAGGTCGTTCGTACTCCGGTTCGACCCATTCCTCGATTTCATCTTTCTTCACTATCTTCTTCCTTTTCTTTTTCACAACCTTTGCTTCCTTTGGTTTCTCGGGAACTTCTACTGGTTTCTCTTCTGGTATTTCTTCTTTTTCCTCTTTCAAAGCTTTTTCTATAGGAACCTCTTCGACTACTACTTCTGTCAGTTTCTCTTCGACTGGTACAGCCTTGCGTTCTTCAAGTTTCCTTGTTGGTGTTTCTTCAGCGACAGTTTCTGGAACAACTTCTGTGGTTTCAACGGCATCCTTTGGAATAATCTCCTTCTTGGCTTTGACCATCTTTGGCTTCTCTTCTGGAATTTCTTCTATCTTCTCCTCGCGTTGTTCTTCCTCTACAACGGTGGGTTTCTTTTCTGTTGTGATTTTCTTCTTCTTTGGTTTTTCTTTTGGTTTCTCTTCCTCCGTTTCCACTTCTTTTGCTCTTTCTTCTTCTGGTTTCACTTCCTCTGGTTTCTCTTCTACCACTTCCTCTTTCCTTGGTTTCTTTTCCTTTGGCTTTTCTTCCTTTACTTCCGGTTTCTCTTCAGGAATTTCCTTCACTTTCGGTTTTTCTTCAATCACTTCACCGTTCGTCACAACTTCCTCCTTCTTCTTCTTCTTAGGTACCTTCTTCACAGAAACCTCGGTAACCGTTGCCTCTTCTTCAACCTTTTCTTCCTCTTTAGGAACAGCCTTCTCTTCCCTTGGCTTCTCTTCTTTTATTTCTTCTGTAGTAATCTCAGTAACCACTTCAGTCGTTTGTAACTCTTCCTTCGGAAGGACAGTCTTCTTAGCCTTCCTTTTCTTTGGTTCTTCCGCTGTAATCTCTTCCACAACTTCCTCCACTTGTTCCTCTTCAGTTTCTTTCGGTGTTAATTTCTTCTTAGGAGCCTTCTTTACAGTAACCTTCTTTTCTTTTACTTCTGCTTTCTCTTCCTTCTCTTCGATTATTTTAGCCTTATCTTCTTCTGGTTTCTGCACTTGTAATTCTTCTTCCGCAGTTGTAGAAATAACTTCAGTGGTTATAATGCCATCTTGAGGCGTAATTTCTTTCTTGGCTTTAATCTTCTTTGGCTTCTCAGTTACAAGTTCTTGTACTTCTTCCTCTGGCTGTTCTTCAGTTTCAGACACACCTTCTTTCGGTGCTTCCTTCACTTTAACCTCTTTTTCGATCACCTTTTCTTCTATCTCCTTAATCTCAGTAGCCTTCTTCTTCTTAGGTTTAATCTCTTCAGGAAGTTTCTCCGTGGCCATTTCAGAAATCACTTCAGTCACTTCAACACCTTCTTTCTCTATAACAGTTGGTTTCGCCTTTTCTTCTTTAGGTACCTCAGGTTTTATTTCTTCCACAGCTTCGTCCTTCTCTTCGGCTTCAACGGCTGTAACTGGTTTCTTCTTCTTCTTTGGTACTTTCTTTACTTCTACCTTAGTAACTTCTGCCTTTTCTTCTTCCACTTCCGAGGGTTTGGCTTCTTCAGGTTTAGCTTTCTCCTCAAGCAACTCCTCGACAGAAGTTTCAGTAATAATTTCAGTGATTTCTAAACCTTCTTTTGGTAGAATCTTCTTTTTGGCTTTTTCTTTAACAGGTTTCTCAATCACGATCTCTTCGATTTGTTCCTCAGGAGCTTTGCCTTCTGTGATTGTAGCTTTTTTCTTCTTGATTATTTTCTTCGTTGGTGTTTCAATGATTTCTACGATTTCACTTTCCTCCATGGCTTTTGCTTCCTCTATGGTCTTCTGGATAATTTCTTCCACTACCTTTTCCTTCTTATCTTTAGGTTTCTTTCGAATGACCTTCTTTGTTGGTGTCTCAATTGTTTCAATGATCTCTTCTTCTTCTTCTACTACCTCTTCAGGTTTCTTCGGTGCTTTCTTCAGATCAATCTTTGTTACTTTAACCGTTTCTTTTCCTTCTTCTACCTTAGGTTTCGCTTTTTCTTTTTGTGGCTTTTCGATAATAATTTCTTCAACGATCTCTTCAGGAACACCGTCATCTTTCACTATAGCTTTCTTCTTTTTTACTACTTTCTTAGTGGGTGTCTCAACGACTTCTACTATTTGTTCTTCCTCCATTTTGGTTATTTCTTCTATTGGCTTCTGAATTATCTCTTCGACCACGATCTCTTCCTCTCCTTTCTTCATTGGACGAATCTTCTTTCGAATTATTTTCTGAGTAGGTGTTTCGATTGTTTCGAAGATCTCTTCTTCCTCTTTGATAACCACTTCCTTCTTCTTCTTTGGAGCTTTTCGTACATCGTGTTCAGTGATCGTCACTGTTTCTACTTCTTCTATGATTGGTCGAGCTTCTTCTTCTTGCGGTTGCTCTATTATTATCTCTTCCACGACTTCCTCTGTTACTTCGTCTTTACCGGGCACTGGCTTCCTCTTCTTGATGATCTTTTTGATAGGTTTGACTTCCTCGATGATTTCCTGTTTTTTCATTAAAAAAATAAGTAATTTGTACTTGTGTTATTAATTTTAGACATTTTAGTAGGTCATTTCATAAGTAGTGTACTTTTTTATTTTTGAAATATGGAAAGAATTAATTTTTATTTTTAGTTTCGTTTTTTATTTCTTGTTACACTATAATCTCCTCCTAATTTCTAACAAATACTCGATTATTTTCATCTAATCTATACATATATTAAAAATTACATTATACATGAGATGACCTACCCAAATAAAACAATCTTACGATCAGTCATAAATCTTACCTTTTCAACCACTTCTTCCGTGACATCTGCGAAAAGAACAAAATGTTTTAGATCTGCTTAACAAATATTCTCAACATTAAGCATTTCTTTATGGCAGTAACCACTTAACAAACCATTAACGAATAAACGAAGTATCGATGTAGAAAGCATATATATATATAAACCAATAGCTCATCAACAGGTACACCGATCAATGTTACATGTATAAAGTATAAAAATATAAGTATATTTGTCCATCATGTCTTTGTATCTTGTTCTGTTTATATCGTATAATATATTTATGCACTATTTGGTAAATGAATAATGACATGATCAAGGGTAAACGTATAATAGTTGTATGAGATGATAGTAATACATAAGAAATAGGCTTACCTTCTATCACATTCTTGTCAGCTTTAGGTTTTGTCGGTCTTTTGTGTTTTGGTTTTTCGTGTATTTCTGGTGTAGTGTCTTCGTGGATTTCTATTGTTGCTGTTAATGGTTCTTTACCTTCCTCTTCCACGGTCACCTCTTCAGTGACCTGTTCTTTACCTTCGTATTTCCTGGTGACACGCTTTTTGCGTACAGTTTTCTTTGTTCCTTCCTCGGTCACGATCTCGCTCGTTACGATCTCTTCTTTGACCTCTTCGACAGGCGCGGCTGGTACAATCGATTCTATCGGTAATACCATTGGTTTATCTTCGACAATTTCTTCGACAGTTACGACTGGCTCTTCGCCTTCTTCTTCTATCGTTGTCTCTTCAACAACTATTGGTTTCTCGTCACCACGTTTGGTCGTGGTTTTCTTCTTTTTGATCTTTCGCGGTTTCTTTTCAGGTATTTCTTCTGTAATTACGGTTGTAACAACCTCGACAGTTTCGACAATGTCGTCGTCTTTGGGAACGAATTTCAGATAATCTTCGGGCTTCTTCTCTTCCTCTTTCTCTTCTTCCGGTTTTTTCCAAGGTTTCAGTTTGATCTTCTCTGGCTCCTCCTTTGGAGCTTCTCTCTCAGGAATTCTTCGCTTTATTTCTTCTTCTTCTTCCGGTTCTTCTGGTTTTGGAATTCCAGGTATTATTGGAATAGCCTCGGTTTCCTGAGCTGGTGTTTTACGTTCTTTCTTTGGTTTTTTGCTTGGAACTTTCTTAGGAACTTTCTTTCCCGGTTCAGGATACTCTGGCACCTCTCTTTCTTCCAGTTCAACTTCTGGTGCTTCTATCTCATAAGGTTCAAATGGTTTTAATTCTGGATATTCCTTCTCTTCTATTTCTTTCTTTGGTTTCTCTTTTTCTTCTTTTTTCTTTGGAACGGGAGCCTCTTCTTCTAAGACACTTGGAACCTTCTCTGGTATCTTCTTCAGTTTCACAGTCTCTGGTTTTTCCTCTTCTGCAATCCGCGGCTTTCCTTTGCCTATTTTCAGTTTCTTCGGTTTTTCTTCTTCAGGTTTTTCTGGTTTAGATTTACGTTCATACGGTGCCATTTCTTCTACCTTTTCTAATGGAACTTTCTTCAATTCTTCAAATTCTTGATCTATTTTCTCTAATTCTGTTATTTCTTTCTCTGGAAGTTTCACCTTCTTATGTCTTATCTTCTTTAATTTCAATGCTTCTTCCATGGTATGAGATAGTATACCATTCTGTACGTAATTAGGTTCAAGTTCGGTTATAATTGGATATTTAATCGACGGTGGCCATTCATGTTCTGTGATACGGCTGCGTAAAAGAATTTTAGGGAACTTTTCATCCTTATCTTCTTTTTTCTTCGGTTTGACAGTAGCTTTCTTTAGTTTAATTTGCGCGAATAAAGGAGTAGCTGGTTCTTCGATCTTAGGTTTAATTGCTTTCTGTTCTTTGATACTGATCCTCATCAACTGCGGTTTCTCACCTTCAATCTTCTCAACAGGTTTTTTCTTTTTAACTTTCTTCTCTGGTTTTACTTCTGGTACAGGTTGTTCAAGTTTTTCTAGTGGTAATTCTTTCTTTAACTCCTCGAACTCCTGATCCAACTTCTCAAGTTTTGCTATTTCTTTTTCTATGCGTTTGATCCTCTTCTTCTTTGGTTTTGGTAACTTATCAGCTTCTTCAATGTTGCGAGATAAGATACCATTTTGGACCTCGTTTGGTTCGAGCTCTTCGATCTTCAAATGTTTTATCGCTGGAGGCCACTCAATAGATGTAATTCGGCTTCGAAGAAGGACGCGAGGAATTTTGTCTTTTTTCTCCACTGGGCGTTTCACAGTTGGAGTCTTGCGTAATTTAATTTGAGCGAACTGAGGTTTATCCACCGATACTTCTTGAACTTCGAGTTTTGTGGCTTCGAATTTGGTTATTTTCATACGTTGGAGCTTCACAGGTTTCTTCTTAGCTTTTTCTAGAGGAACTTCTGGAGCTTCAGGTGCTTCGATCTTCCCTTCTTCAGATATAAGAACTGTCTTAGGAACTTTCTTTTTAATGACCTTTTTCGATTTGCCTTCTTTCGTAACGATCTCAGTCACTTCTACTTCTTCGGGTGCTTCCGCCTTTTCTGTAGGTTCTATACGTTCTGCAACAGGAAGTGCTTTTACAATTTCTTCGACAACTTCTTCAATAGGACCTTCAGTGACAGTTGTGACAGGTCGCTTTCCTTTTTCTTCAATAGTAACAATCTCTGTTACCTGTTGTTCTTTTCCTTTGCGTTTGATAACCTTCTTTTTGGTGACTTTCTTGGGTTTGCCTTCTTTTGTCACTTCTTGCGTAACTGTAACTTGTTCACGGACCTCTTCAACTTCTCCTGGTTTAGCATGTTTTGGGGCCGGAAGAGCTTTTAGTGTCTCTTCAACAATTTCTTCTGTAGGACCTTCAGTAACAGTTGTAACTGGAAGCTTGCCTTGTTCTTCAACAGTGATAACTTCAGACACTTGTTGCTCTCTTCCTTTGCGTTTGATGACCTTCTTTTTCGTGACCTTCTTAGGTTTACCTTCCTTAGTAACTTCTTCAGTGACAGTCACTTGTTCGCGAACTTCTTCAACTTCAGTTGGTTTCACATATTCTGGAACAGGGACTGGTTTTATTACATCATCAATCAGTTCTTCAACAGGTCCCTCAGTTATGGTTGTGACAGGAGCTTTTCCTTCTTCCTCGACTGTGACAACTTCTGTTACTTGCTGTTGTGGTCCTTTACGTCTGATAACCCTCTTTTTAATTGTTTTCTTTGGTTTACCTTCTTTTGTAATTTCTTGGGTTACAGTGACTTGTTCACGAAGCTCCTCGATTTCTGATGGTTTAGCATATTTCGGTGCTGGTAGAGTTTTCAGTGTTTCTTCGACTACTTCTTCTGTTGGACCTTCAGTGACAGTTGTAACTGGAGCCTTGCCTTGTTCTTCGATAGTAACTACTTCAGTAACCTGTTGTTGCTTTCCTTTACGTTTGATCTGCTTTTTCTTGGTGACTTTCGTTGGTTTACCTTCCTTAGTTATCTCTTCAGTGATAGTTACTTGTTCACGAACTTCTTCTACTTCTGTAGGTTTCACACGTTTTGCAGCAGGTAATGGTTTTACCATTTCCTCTACTATTTCCTCGACAGCACCTTCAGTGACGGTTGTCGCAGGTCTCTTTCCTTGTTCTTCGATAGTAACAACTTCAGTCACCTGTTGTTCTTTGCCTTTACGCTTAATGACCTTCTTTTTGGTGATCTTTTTCGGTTTCCCTTCTTCAGTGACTTCTTGGGTGACAGTAACTTGTTCACGAATTTCTTCTTCCTCACCCGGTTTGGCATATTCTGGACCTGATAATGTTTTAATTGTTTCTTCAACGATTTCTTCTGTAGGACCTTCAATAACAGTTGTAACTGGAGCTTTTCCCTGTTCCTCAATTGTTACTACTTCAGATACCTGCTGTTCTCTTCCTTTGCGTGTGATTACTTTCTTTTTCTTAACCTTCTTGGGTTTTCCTTCCTTGGTTAATTCTTCAGTGATAGTTACCTGTTCATGGACTTCTTCTACTTCAGATGGTTTGACAAATTCTGGAGTTGGTAGTGGTTTCAGCACGTCTTCAACTACTTCTTCTACTGGACCTTCAGTGACAGTTGTGACAGGTCTCTTGCCTTGTTCCTCCACAGTAGTAACTTCTGTAACTTGTTGTACTTTGCCTTTGCGCTTGATAACCTTCTTCTTGGTAGTTTTCTTTGGTTTACCTTCTTTAGTCACCTCTTGAATAACTGTTACTTGTTCACGAACCTCTTCGACTTCATCTGGTTCGGCATATTCGGGAGCTGGTAATGCTTTTATGGATTCTTCCAGTATTTCTTCTGTAGGACCTTCAGTGATAGTTGTAATCGGCGCCTTGCCTTGTTCTTCAACTGTGACAATGTCAGAGACTTGCTGTTCTCTTCCTTTGCGTTTAATAACTTTCTTCTTGGTAACTCTCCTAGGTTTACCTTCTTTAGTGATTTCTTCCGTAATAGTTACTTGTTCCCGGATTTCTTCTTCTTTAAATGGTTTAATTTTTTCTGGAGTTGGCAATGGTTTTATTATTTCCTCGACCAATTCTTCAGTGGGCCCTTCAATTACAGTTGTAACAGGAGCCTTGCCTTGTTCTTCGACCGTTGTAACTTCTGTGACTTGTTGCTCTTTTCCTTTGCGTTTTACTAACTTCTTTTTAGTTACCTTTTTAGGTTTGCCTTCTCCCGTTACTTCTTCTGTAACGGTTACCAGTTCGCGTATTTCTTCTTCTTCTCCAGGTTTAGCGTACTCCAGTGTTGGAAGAGCTTTCAGTGTCTCTTCAACCACTTCTTCAACAGGTCCTTCAGAGACAGTTTTAACAGGTCTCTTACCCTGTTCTTCAACAGTGACAACCTCCGTTACCTGTTGTTCTTTGCCCTTACGTTTGATTATTTTCTTTTTGGTTGTCTTCTTTGGTTTGCCCTCATTAGTCACTTCTTGAGTGACTGTGACTTCTTCTCGAATCTCTTCCACTTCAGATGGTTCGACGCGTTGAATTATGGGCAGAGGTTTCACAAATTCCTCCACTACTTCTTCTACAGGACCCTCGGTTACAGTTGTAACAGGTCGTTTACCTTTTACTTCGACTGTTACCACTTCAGTCACCTGCTGTTCTTTGCCTTTACGTTTAATAACCTTCTTCTTGGTAATCTTTTTAGGCTTGCCTTCTGTGGTTACTTCTTCTGTGACTGTTACTTGTTCACGTATCTCTTCAATTTCTCCTGGTTTAGCGTGTTCTGGAGCAGGAAGTATTTTTAGTGTATCTTCTAGTACTTCCTCCAGTGGACCTTCAGTAATTATAGTAACTGGTGCTTTTCCTTGCTCTTCGACAGTGACAAGTTCCGTGACTTGTTGTTCCTTCCCTTTGCGTTTGACAATCTTTTTCTTAGTTACCTTTTTAGGTTTGCCTTCCCTTGTCACTTCTTCTGACACAGTCACTTGTTCACGTAACTCTTCTACTTCAGATGGTTGGATTTTCTCTGGTGCAGGCAGTGGCTTTATTATTTCTTCTATAAGTTCCTCTGTCGGTCCGTCAGTAACTGTTGTTACTGGAGGCTTATCTTCTTCTTCAACAGTGACAACCTCCGTAACATGTTGTTCTTTGCCTTTACGTTTGGTGATTTTCTTCTTGGTGACTTTCTTTGGCTTGCCTTCTTTAGTTACTTCTTTCGTGACTGTTATTTGTTCACGTACTTCTTCTACATCAGATGGTCTCACAAATTCTGCGGTTGGAAGTAGTTTTATTTGTTCTTCCACAACTTCTTCTGTTGGTCCTTCAGTTACAGTCGTAACTGGTCTCTTTCCTTGTTCTTCAACGGTTACCATCTCAGTCACTTGTTGTTCTTTTCCTTTTCGTTTGATTATCTTCTTTTTGGTGGTCTTTCTAGGTTTGCCTTCTTTAGTTACTTCTTCAGTGACAGTTACTTGTTCTCTGATCTCTTCAACTTCAGTTGGTTTTACTCCTTCTGGAGCAGGCAATGGTTTTATTATTTCCTCTACAACTTCTTCTGTTGGTCCTTCAGTTACAGTCGTAACTGGTCTCTTTCCTTGTTCTTCAACGGTTACCATCTCAGTCACTTGTTGTTCTTTTCCTTTTCGTTTGATTATTTTCTTTTTGGTGGTCTTTTTAGGTTTGCCTT
>JACXIM010000083.1:0-13463 GCA_014737505.1 Bombus sibiricus
ATATTCTGACTTCCCAATGGGAAGTGTATCAGATATTAAGCTGATAAGAACAGATACTACACTTTGATCTTAGCCATAAGGCCGAGAAGCGATAACAATTTTCACTTTGCCTACCAATATAACATCTCTACCTCCTAAATTTTCCAGCGAGAAGCGGCACCTTGAAAAAACCACCTAGCGGTGGTATCTTCAAATACTTGAGCCTGATCTCACTGTACTGACTTTTAGCGACTTTCGGCGTAGAGTCCGTTCCGTCCGTGAAGCGTGATTTTCCGTCTTCTTACATACTATGAACAACGTTGATCTTGTCACGTAAAATAACAAAAAAATAAAAAAAGAAATTTAAGATGAAAAATAAAAAAAAGATACTTTATTTTTTTCTAACACTTGGTTTACAATTTACTTCCGAGCTCTAGGTGTGACTTTTTAAGATAGACTCTTACAACTCGACTTCCGATCGGATTCGGTTATTTTTCCTTTGGTCTCCCCTCAATATCCCCACTATCCTCGAGTTTGTTAAGCGTCCGCGACTGTTGCACGCCTTCTTCTCGAAAATTCGGCGGAAGGATCGTTGGGATATTGTTGGCTCATTAGGTACTTTGGCGACATACATTGTCGCCGAACGCCGCCACATCTTTATGCCCGTCAACAGTCCATCGGATTTAAAAAGGGTGCCGGTCGTGACACTGTCATCTGCATAAAGCAGCAATTTACTATACGTAAAGACAGATAATGAGGCACGGACATATTATTAATAAAGAGTAAATAAGAGTAAATAAGAGTAAATAAATGTTCTTCTACACCAATGTTTCAATATATGAGTGTTTTCTGCAATTATTATTTTTATATATTTTTAAATTCTTAACCCTTTGCGTTCCAGGCCTTTTTCGCTGGGGACTGGTCGGTGGGATGTGTACCTACACACTTAACGCAACGGAAATTAGGATTACAGTATTTCTGCGTGTGGCCGTACCTTTGGCACCTTTTGCATTGGACTATCTCTTTTTTTACTAACGGAGATTCGATCTTTACTACCGAGTTCATTAGACGATTTATGTGATATATTTGTTTGTTGTTGGGTTTTTGTTTTAGGTCGATGAAAAATAGGGATAGTGGGTTTTTTGAGATTCTATGTCTTATATTGCTGATGTTAATCACTTCGTGTCCAAGATTCAGGAGTTCGAACTTGAGTTCATCTAAATTAGCCGAGTGGTGGATGTTGCGTAAAACCACTCGAAATGGTCTTTCTTGTTTTAGTTGGTATGTATGGAAGTTTGTATTGACGGTTTTTAGTAGTTTGGTGAGCCTTCTGTATGCGTCTGGGTTTGACGGCAGAATTTTGACGTTATTGTTGTTAATTTTTAATTTATAGTCCTCTTTGCAGATGTCTTTCTCGATGGATTTGATCATAGTTTGTATGTCTATGACATCGTCAATGAAGATGGGCGGGGGTGGGGGAATTCTTTAAGTATGTTGATTTGTTAGTGTTTCGGCTATGTCCATGGTGTCGTTTGTGGATTCCAGTATTGAGAATCTATTATAGGTGGTCACGTGGTTTGTTGGCGGTTTATTTTGACTGTTGTTTGCGTTTATTTTACTTGCTTCCAGTTTACGTTTTTTTATGTTGTTCGCGTCGTTGGAATGGAGGGAAACATTGTCCCTTTGCCACGGGGGAGGAAAAGATGTTTGGGCCATCATCAAGCTAGTTAATTCAATTTGAAATAACTAGTCGAGAGGCTATGGTTCGGGTCAGAGATTTGGAGCGTTGGATTTTCCACTAGTACGTTTTGAGAACACTTGGCTGTTTTTTGTCGATTCACTTTCGAGGGATGGGCGTCACGCGTTGTTTTACGAACTTCACGGAGCACTAGACACACGTCTGCACGCTTCGGCACTCAACAGCTAACTGCGATACTTCACACTGGCAACTATCTATCGAGGGCGGCTAAGACCCTTCCTAATCCACCAACCTTCTTTTATCCAATCAGAAGCAATGTCTACTGCCCTCACTTTTCTAATCAAATTGTCATGAACAAATCCGATGGTCCCTTGCTTTAGACACACCCATCACTAGCTTTCTTCCGGCACAGCATCGTCGCTTTACCTTACTTATTCTTCACCGTTAGAATAGTCAACATCTCTCAGATCAGTCACGATTATTGTAAACATTGCTGTGTTATTCAATAAAGTTCGTTAGAAAATAAAGATAGTAGTTTTGTTACGACTCAACCTTCTTATCTTTAAAATCTAAGTGTTAATTTTACGTGACACTAGCTTTGTCGAGAGAGTGTGGTCCGCGTGAGAGAGAGAGAGAGAAAGAGAGAGAAAGAACGTTGGATCCGTTATGACGAGAGTTGCAAATTAACTATTGAGTTGTCTAGATTATAGTACGTTATTGTGATTAGTTCACGTTAAACAACCATCGTTCTTCTGTTTAATCAACATCTGTACAATCCATTCATTGTAAATAAAATCATCATAATATATATATATAATGTTCAAATTTCGGTTAATTCAGGGATCGATTCTGAAGTCTGAAAATCGAGTTTATTTTAACCATACTTAAATAGAATACAGAGTTAAACAACAATTAATAATAATTAATAACAATGAATAATAACAAATAACAAAGCTTTGTACAAAGTCTACCTGAAAATCGAGAATCGATTTTCCACGTCCTAAACTACCACTCTTCTTTTGCCAATCTTCAATACTCTAAATAATATTCTCTTTTCTGTTCTTGTGCGTTTCTACTAATTGGAATCCTTCTGCCTCTCTAGCCGTCCGTCTGTGTACTGACTGTCTGGCGAATCGGTTGTTCGTAACAGTAAATAAGGTCACACTGTCCGTTAAACAGGGAAAGTCCCTTTATTTATCCGCGTTTGAACTCTTAGGAGGTTTACATATATTTACGATATTACACTTGTCGGAGATGAAAGGACATCGGGGCCTTTCTTTAGGAATGTTTGGGAAAACCCCCAATACTCTAATCCAGACTTTTACGATAGCTACACTTAGGCAATAAAACTAAGAAATAGTTATATGGATACTCAACGTTCATGACGATGGGCTAGGGCTCGAAGTGACATAATTAGTCACCGAACGTAGCCATGGTCACGGGAGGGACGTGTAATAACAGAGGTATGGAATAATTATGCAGCTCTCCTTAAAAACAAAGATTGGTGGGGAGAGGACTATATAAGGGCAGTTCCATTTGGACTGCGAGTTAGTTATGGCGTTAGTTATTGAGTTAGAGTTATTGAGATAAGTACGACTTGTACGTGGAGTCACGCCCGGATCGTGTATGACATCGGATTCATCTTCCCGTGGCCGTGGATTCGTTACCGAACCTAAATTCATTGTCAGCGACATCTCGTTTGTCCGATTGCCGTCATTACTCGTAACCTCTTGTAATCATCATATCTGTATCAATCCGAGTGAAGATTCGTCGAACGCGAACGTCGAGAAGCGAAAAATTCAGTGGTAATCGAGAATTGCATGAAACGAGTTAAAGGCGAGGGTTGTTAATAGTGTTACGTCGGGCGACACTCTACCTAGACCAGGCCACACGCCGCGGGCAAGCTGGCAACCATATGTCCGCACATCCTTACTGCATAGCCTCAATCGTTTTAAGAACCGACCATAAATCTTCGACATTGTCTAACCAAAGTCCTTCAGACCGTATAAACATTCCTGTACTGAGTCGTTTCCAAAGCCTATTGTTTATCACGGCAAGACAGGGGAAAGTTAGTCTTTCTCCTGTACGACACTTCACACTAGCAACTATCTATCGAGGGCGGCTAAGACTTTCCTAGTCCGCCAACCTTCTTCTATCCAATGAGAAGCAATGTCTACTGCCCTCACTTTCCTAACCAAAATTGTCATGAACAAATCAGCGTTCCTCACGTCGTTAGACACACCCATCACTAGCCTTCCTCCGACACAGCATCGTCACTTTACTTCACTTATTCTGCACCGTTAGAATAGTCAACATGTCATTACCGAGTTTCTATCCTTAATTCAATCAATTACGTAACTTATACATACGCATCAGTGTAACTATACTCTTTAAGAAGTTGTTGGAATAAACATTAATTTATATCTGTTAATTCAGTGTAAATTCAATATAACCACCCCTATTATCGTAACTGAAATCAGGGGATCGATCATTTCGTGGCGTCGATTATCTAATCGTAACGGGAATTTACGACTCCCGTTGATGTGCCTTCTCGCGATCGCGTCTCTCCGCGAATGGTCGACTAAACAGATAGTTAAATAAATATATTCTTGAACACCACCGAGTATTTTTTTGGCACCTCACACCAAGCACCACCTCACAGCTATTATCACAATTTTTTGTTGACTTAAAACAGAAACGTAACAACTAAAACGAAACTCACCAATAAAAACCTTAATGAACTGTGTAGTTATTATTTCTTTTCAGATACGAATTTATGGATGTTTCTGTGTGTTTGTTAATAAGTCGTGCACGAGGTTAAAGGTGGAATCTCCACGCTGTTCACGGCTTAAACAGCCTTAATCCCGGTTGACACAATCGACATGTATTGACCGTCTGCCGTTTGTGTCAATCGCTTATGCTGATTGACTGTTTCGGAAGCAGTCTAGTCATAAACGCAATATGATCCAACTGTGGCGACCGAATTAGCTTTTATTAAATATATCTATTTTAGAAATGTGTTTATTTAATAAAAATTGATAAAAACATCCATTTTCTAATAACAATTAATCCTCTGCTGACAATATGATTATTAACTAATGCGGTCGGCATTATGGATGTTTTAGTTCCTAGCCTAATTTCTTATAGTTTTGGGCTTTAAAAAATCAGAGAAAATTCTGAGGTACCTGTTATAGTCTCTAATTTACTGTGTTTACTAACAAATGACACTTTAATCAAATGTTTAAATCTTTTCGCAATTGTATTTTCGACCAATCGCGGGGAGACGCGGTCGCGAGAAAACGCGTCAACGAGAGTCGTAAATTCCCGTTACGATTGCAAGAATCGACACCACGAATAAATCGATCCCCTTATTTCGGTTAGGATAATAGGGGTGATTGATGTAGTATAACACTGCGATTAACAGGGCTATAAACTTGATATTTTCAACGCTTAATACATTGACGAGTTACACCGTTATATATAATATAAAGGACGTAAACAATGTTTGGAGATACGATATTCCGATAGATGAGCAATGAATGTACTTTCGTAAGAGCGAGACCCTCGTGAGGTAACAGAAGTTGCAAATTGAACAGACTCACTTTTCGCTCTCATGCAATTACGGAGGAAAGCTCGGTGTGGGTGTGGATTTTTGAACGAAGAAAACGGATTCGTTGCTCACACTTTTCGTTAGTAGAATGAGGGCAACGATCTGCGATATCCATTGGTTCAAGTCAATGTTAATAAGTGACGGGAGGGGGTGGAACCTCCTACCAATGTTGCTAGTTGATGTCTTTGTTTAAGGGAAAAACCCGGATTTTCCGTTAGCTAAATCTCCGCTTTTTGCGTTAAGTCACTACCTGCTTTCTCCGTAATTCTTAATAGCGCATAATAAACCCAAGGGCCTTTCTAAAACCAGCTATAGGCCGAAAACATTTCTAGGATGAGGAATTCCTTCAGGCCAAACATGTGAATTGAAAACATATGTCGAAACAATGACGTTAAAATGTTAACGTTTTACGGTGGGTCCTTGGGTTTATTAAGGGTCGGAAGGACGGTACGTAGACCATCGGCGGCCAAGCAGCGCGGGATGGAGTGCAGATGTCTTGCGCTACGTAACAGCAATAAAAATAAAAATTTGCCAAGAAGTTGTGAAAAAATAAGAATTTATTTGAAGGCACACAGTTTTGTATTAAACAAATATCAAAAAAATGTTATTTTTAATATAATAAAAAAATATAAAGAAATTTGTCAGTCCTTAGAAAAGCATAGGAAAGCATTGTGGAGGATTAGTCGCGAATAGGTATCGCGAAATAATGAGGACGAAATATTGCTGTCGCAGTCCGTCAAGTATATTTGAAATAAATAAATATGTATACAGGGAGTCGTTGATACAATATAAAACTCGGAACAAATACTGGTTATTGTTCGTCGCGTAGATACTCGGAGACGCTCGTAGATACTCGATATGAACTGTTCGATACTGTGTCGCACGCGATCGCGTCTGTTTATTTATACTGGTCGGGACAGAGTCGGAAAATTCAAATTCGTCTTCATATGACGGTTGCATGTAGCGGCAACATTGTTTTGCCCGGAGTTTGTTTGTTCTTACATTACTTGTAATCTAACGGTCTTGATACTCCGAGGCAAAACAACAACATGATTTGAAATGTCCTCTGACTCATGTGCCGCTACATCACCCCCCTACCAGTGATAACGTTTTTATTTTGTTAAACAGAGTATCTCTTTGTCATCGTTATTTTAAAAATTACCGATAGATCCTGTGTCCGACAATTTACAACTTTAACCCGAAACCTGCCTGATACCAATCGGAAAAACGGACTCTTCGTTCGGATCTCGTAACGTACCTGTTCCTGGTGTTTTCTATCGCGGTTCGATCGTTCTTGCTTGCGCCGTTTTCGTCGCGGGCGTTCGATTGACCTACCGGAATCAGTATGTTGCGAGATTCGGCGGTTTTTTCTTCTAGGTCGTCCGGAACAATAAACGCAGGTTTTGATCGGTCTATGGAAACCGTTACGTCACGATTGTTTATTTTAATTATATAGTTTTTCTCTTCTCTTTTTACAACCTTAACCGGTCCGTCGAACTGAGGCTGTATAGGGCCTCCTATCGCGTCATGGACCAAGAAAACATACGGCGATGATTCTAATTCTTTGAAAACGAAAATTTTCTTTTCCCCATGACGCGTAACCGGATGTGGCCTGACCTTCTTCATCCGTTCTTTTAGCCGGTTCGCGTATTCCGAGTTGGCCTGCTGCTTGTTTGGTAAGAAAAATTCCGTCGGCAATCGTATGCCGGTGCCGTGAATCAATTCGGCTGCTATTGCGTTAAAGTCCTCCTTTATCGCGGTTCTGATACCTAGCAGGACGATTGGCAGAATTTCGATCCAGTTGCTCGTGTCATGACATTTGATCGCCGCTTTCAGTTGTCTATGTAGGCGCTCTACCATACCGTTAGACGCGGGATAGGCCGTCGTGCGTAAGTGCTTGACACCGAGCAACCGGCATAACTCCTCAAACAGTTGCGATTCAAATTGGCGTCCTTGGTCGGTCGTCATTCTTAAAGGTACGCTGAAACGAGGTATCCAACTAGAAAGGAGGGCCGAAGCAACGGTTGACGCTTCCATATCGACGATGGGAAGGACTTCGGGCCAACGCGAGAAACGATCGATACACGTTAGACAATATCGATAACCTTGTGAATATTGCATGACGATAATGTCTAAGTGTATGTGTTCGAACTGGCCTGCTAACGTTTTGAACGTTCCGACGTGCGAGGATACGTGCCTGGTGACATTGCAGCGTTGACACGGTATACACTGTCGCGTCCAAGTTCGACAATCTTCATTAATGGACGGCCAGACGAAACGTGTCGTCACCAATTTTTGCGTAGCACGCATTCCCGGATGGGAAAGTCCATGTAACGACAGGAATACGGTGCGTCGTAACGGTTCCGGTACGTACGGTCGTGGGGTTTCGTTCGTGAGATCGCAATAAATTCCGATATCCTGATCGGGAAATCGTACCTTTTTCAATTGCAGCGCGCTAGAGCTGGACTTTATGATTTCGCGTAGCTCGGTATCGTTCTCTTGGGGCTAACGTTTGATGATCGACGGATTTCCCAATCGCTTCTATTCGGGATAGAGTATCGGCTACATTATTGCCTATCCCTTTAATGTGTCGGACATCGGTCGTAAATTATCCGACGTAGTCTAAGTCTAAACTATCTCGTCGAACACTTGTCTAGGTTTTAATTAAACGCGTATATAATACGCGCTGATTATACGCGCTGTACCTTTGTTGTGCGGGGGATAGCGATTTTGTCATAAAACCTAACGGTTGCCAGGTATCGTTAACGCGCTGTTGGAGTACCGTTCCTATGGCGTAATCGGATGCATCGACCGCGAGGCTGACGGGCGCGCCAGGAATCGAATGCGCTAACATTGTCGCGTTAGCTATTTTCAGATTGTTTGGACCACTCGATAGATGCGTTACACTTTGTTGTGCCTTTCAACAAGCCGTTGAGTGGTTGAAGGATTTTCGCTGCCCCCGGTATAAAACGTCTGTAAAAGTTGATCATACCGAGGTACTTTCGTAAATCTTTAACGGTCGTGGGTAGCGGTACTTTAATTACAGCGTCGACGCGTTCGGCTGATGGCTTTATCCCCTCGGCGGTAACCGTGTAACCGAAAAATTTTATTTCGCTGACGCCGAATTCACATTTCGCGAGATTTATTACGACCTCATATTCGTCGAGGCGTTTAAACAAAATCCGTAAGTGTTCGCGGTGTCGTTCTTCGTTTTCGGACGCAATTAAAAAGTCGTCTATGTACGTGTCACAGGGTAAATTTGACTCACTAAATGATAAGATAGTTAATCCCAACAGCCTTATCATGAGTGATCGCCAGGGTAACATCCAGTCACTCTAAACATGATACATCCGTACAACCAAAGTCCAGAGTAACATCCAACCATATGATACATCCGTACGACCAAAATCTTTCTCCAACTCCAACAAATAAAAGAATATAAATACTCCTCCCGAAATCACCCGCGAGAGTTTGCAGTCTGCATAAGTCTGAATTACCCAAAACTTAAAGTCTATCGTTGCGAACCGCATATCATTTATTGTACAAGTGTGTGGAAATAAAGAGTTCGATCTCCTGTTTGAGATCGATATTTTCTTTTCAATAATTTGTTACATTATTACGCGACATTTTGGCGATCCTGCCAGGATCCATTCGCTTCAATGAAAACGAAATCACGATTTCGACGTACGCGCATCATTGAAGATTGAACAACGTTCCACTACGGTGAAACTAGACAAGAGGACTACGGTCAGCGCAGAGCAAGCCTACGAACAGGATTCGGAATCTAGAACCAACCAGAGAGGAAACATCCCAGAGGCACCTCAACGACCATAGCTACTACGGTAAGCTGGAAATCTGGATTCTTTTGCCAAATACAGAACGAGAAGAGACAGCTTCTCTAGCAATTCAAGTACAGATAGCACAGATAGCGCAATCAAAATAATAAAGGCAACGCCACGAAAGGATAGAATCGAAACTATAGATAATTCGACTCGTACCATACTTGACGCGATGCAGAAACAATACGAGAATTTCACTGAACGAATCGAAGCTCTTACGCGACGCATAGACACGATAAACAAACAAACAAGGGAGGAGGGTCAACTCCTCGATAAAAAAATCGAACTGCAAAGAAAAACAATTGTTGAATTGACGTTAGGAATTGGAAGTCAGGAAACTATTAAAGAAGCGACTAGTGGGAGTTGTCAGGATAGTTTAGTTTCTAATAGTTTGAACAAGAGCTTGGAGAAAGAAGACTTTACTGTAGAAAATGAAGAGATTATTAAAACAGACTTAATGTTTGAAGCCAATAGCTTGACAGAACACCAGAAAGAGTCTTTGAAACGAAGGAAAGAAGATATTGCAGCATTGTATAATGATTTGTCACAACCTTCGTCACAAGATACTCAAAATTTACAAGAATGGTTTGATAAAAGAAGTAAAAGTTGAGGAGAAGCAGAGAAAGATCATAACAAGAAGGATAATATTTCAATAAGAAATATTTTGGACGATGATGCAAATAAAGAAAACAAAATTGAAATGAAGAAATTAGAAGCAGTTAGTAAATCAACTGCTGAAAATGATACAAAATCAACAGACAACGTTGAACAAAATATATCATTAGAATCCGCACAAAAAGCAGCGGAAAATGTAGAAAATAAATTGACCGAAGAAGAAAAAAAAAGGGTGTTGGGCGAAAGTCAGTTTCGGATAGTGATAAGTGTAGGTTTGTGGAAAGTGATAATGCAGTAACGAGTGTAATAGCAATTGATGAAGCGAATTTAAGCCAACGTACTCGGAATGAAATATCTCGTTTACGTAGTCGGCGATCGAAGAGTTGTGATGATAAAAGGCAACCAGGGGAAGGCAAGGGTGCTAGTATTGCAAAGAGAGAGGCGAAACATGGAGNGCAGACCTGGGAGATCGGATAAAGTTGAAGTTAAGAAAGATGAGGATACAAGAAGAATCTTACAAAATGAAAAGAGTGGATTAGAAGAGCAAAGAAAGGTCGACGAAAATACAAGTCAATTCGAAAGGTATATTAAATAATAAGTGCGGTTTACTTAATAAAGAAAGAGCTATTAAAATTAATGACGCTGTTCAAAATATTAAACTTACTGAAGGTAGGAGTCACACTCAAAATGATATGGAAGATGTAGTAGAAGATTCACAAGAAATATCTAATAAAAGTAAATTATCAAGAATAAGAATTGCACTTAACAAAATTGAAGATACAAAAACTATTTTACAGAATAAAAAGAATTCATTAGAAGGAGAAAAAGAAATAGGGGAAAAGAAGGAAATGCACAGACAGAAATTACTTCAAAAAATATATCAGATGATAAATGTGATTTACCTGAAAAAAAAGAAAGAAAAAACTCCATAAACTGCATTAAGAATTTATCTATTTTAGTGAGGAGAAAGAGAAAGGATAGAGGAACTGATCAATAGACTTTGAATTTTGAAGCGTTTATGAAAAACTCACAGTTTTTAATAAAATATTCAATGTAAAGTATTTGTTATAATATTCAGATAGATAGATAGATAGATAGATGAGGAAAAACTGAATCTGCATAATTATTCATAGCTTATTGATCAATCTTGCGACTCATTCAGGATATTAGAGGTAACTCGAGGTGTAGTAAATGTGACAATTTATTAAGAACGGTATTCTTGTGGTAGTAGAACGTATCCTCGTTGCTATAAATATCATATTTTAAATCATTATATTCCAAGTCTTTTTAAATGACGTGGAATCTAGAAATCAGTATGATCAGCCAAGACAATTTTATCTAGATTCATCACGATTATCTAATCAATTTTGTCAGAATAGATTAAGTAGGCTAGGTCGTAACTGTTTTTCGACAGGAAATATTGCTTACGCATCAACTGGACGTGCAATTTATCCACTTGGTTATAACTGCATGTGTTCATTTTGTACACATATAGATACAAGATATTTGTGTCATCATTGCCATAACTTGCATAATAGATTACGTTATCAGGATGCATTTGGAAATGATTTTAGACATTACATATATCAGTTACCAGGGAATTGTCGATGCCCCTTTTGCCGCGGTGAATACTCTTATGTAAAACTGCCTGTTACATCTTGCCGACCTGCTGAATCATCCAGGACAAAATGTCTGTTAAGAAATGTTAAGTTGGTATGATCGCTAGTTACTACAAGCTCAGTTGGTACGACTTCTAGCGACGCTCTTTTGTCTTAGAAGTCGACCACGTGTTAATTAACTGTGTGACTCTTGTGTGGTAAGACGTGTAGTACGAAACGGAGAAATATACTAAGTATACAACTAATCTGTGTGAATCGATTAATTGTCAACCTAAATCCAAACCAATTAACAGGTTATGGGCCCAGGGCAGTAAACTGCGGTAATTAGGAGAAATATTTTGAGTTTTGTGTTTTCTTTCTGAGAATTATCCGAGAAGAGACTTAGCCATGGTCGACCACGAGGGAATAGGCGAAGTGGACAAGGATATGAACCCGATTCTGAGGAAGGGAAATTATGAATACTGGAGGACGATGACGGAAGCCACGTTAGTCTTCCTGGGCTGCTGGGATGCGATAGAACCAGGATTTACGGCAGCAGAAAGATTGAGGCCAGAATGCATGAAGATGGACAACAAAGCACATGCGTACCTTTTCCGGCATGTTCGTCCCGAACACCTCGGGGATATTAGAACCTTGAAAACAGCGAAGGAATGCTTGAAAGCACTGGAAGACGTCCATGGGAGTTCAACGTCGATGGACATTGTCCTATGCATGCGAGAACTGGGGAATATCGAGAAGACCCCCAGCATGGATATCTCCACGTACTGCGGGAGAATCCGAGACCTGAGTGATAAGTTGTCCAGCGTGGGTATAAAAATTGAGGACCACGTTATGGCATGTTTCCTTTTGGCAGGCCTCGTGGCGGATCCAAATTATGCGATGTACCTCAGAACAACGAGGATAGACAAGGATCTAAACGCGAGGACCGTGAAATCCGATCTTCTACTCGAAGAAAGAAGGATCGACGCGGCGGCGGACTCGGCCGAGAAGAACAGCGCAATGGCGGCCAGAAGAGAATGGAGGCCCAACCCTCAACAGAACAAAGATGGCGCGAGGCCAAAGCACAGAGACTCAAATGATCAGAAGTGCTACAGATGTGGAAAATGGGGCCACATCTCATATCAGTGCCGAGAGGAGAAAGAAGACGAGGAGGGGAAAACCCGAAGAGAGAGAAGAAGACCAAAAGGCAGCAATAAGGAGAGAGAACTAGGAGACAAACCGAGATCCAAGGGACTTATCTCCACGTTGGCTCTATCGTCCATCAGCCACATGGAGAGAGAGAGGATCAGTTACCTTGACTCAGGAGCCTCGAATCACATGACTCCGGACAGGTATCGGTTCGTAGACTTCGCGCCTGCAACCGGACAGATCAGGATTGGCAAAGGATGCCTGGAAGTTAGAGGAAAAGGAACGATTGTTGTAAAAATGGCTAAGTCCTGTGGCGGCTGGACTTTGTCCTTATCGAACGCTCTATGGGTGCCTGAGCTAGATGTAAATCTAATCTCGATTAGGCAATTGGCGATGAAAGGTGTCACTACAGTGTTTACCAAGGAGGAAGCCGTAGGAACATATGATGATGGAGACGTTGTGTTCAACTCAAAGGTAGGTAACAATGTGTACTACCTAGAGACTTTAACATCTGAGGGACATGTAGCAAATATCTCCATGGAGGACAATCAGGAGAAGCCTCGGAAGGATGACGAAGACATTGAAGTCATTGAGGCAAAGGCCTACAAGAGCACCATATCGTGGCACGAGAGATTAGGCCACCTGCACGGAAATGCGATGAGAAAGATTCCCGTAAGTAGCGTGAAGGAGGACTCGAGGAAACATGAGGAACCATGTGGAGTCTGCGTGAAGGGAAAAATGACGAGGGTGCCATTTCCGAGGACAGCTCATCACATGTGCCAACGCCCTCTGGAGATCGTTCATAGCGACGTCAGTGGAAGAGCACAGTGCAAGTCACTAGGTGGAGGTAACTACTTCGTGACTTTCATTGATGATTTCTCTCGTTTCATGTACGTTAGGATCATCAACAGGAAGAGCGAAGTACTCAAATGTTTCAAGGAGTACCAGATGGAGGTGGAGAATTTGCAACAATC
>JACXIM010000083.1:17460-43207 GCA_014737505.1 Bombus sibiricus
TCAGTCACATGTATGCTGAAAAATGTAAAATGGATTGAATATAATAATGATTGTTGAGGTTTTGTTTCATTAATGCAACTTTGTATAAGCTTAGAAACTACTTCAGTTAATGATTTTCTTTTTTATTCATTTATAACAATTTTAAACACTGGATGATGGTTAGAGCAAATTTTATTCTAATGAATAATTTTAAGTGTTACATATTCTATATACATAGAATATATACATACATATAATATAGAGAATTATAAGAATATAAGAATTGTATAATTCAATTTCATATGTGTACCTTTTTGGGTATCATTGTTGAACCAAAGAGAGAATGCTTTTGTCATATTTCTCAATTCTAGTATTTAAGTTCTTTCGAAGAAAATTACAAATGCATTCTTTCAAAAAAAAAAAAAAAAAAAAAAACTAAAGAAATGGACAAAATTAAGATCATTATTCATCATTTTTAGAAAGCGTTTTATATTCAATATTGCGGTAGAATATGTTAAAGGTAGTAAATTTAAATTTAAATTTGATAGTTATTGTAAATACAAATTTGTAGCAATTATTATTATCAAGAATGACGTTAAAAGTTAATCTTTTTATATATGCGATTTATGTCTTAGAATAGGCAACATATATTGGCTTATATTTAAATACAAAATAGATATGTTATTAGTCAGTATTAAGTTGTCCTTGTAAAGTTCTACTCTTCTAAATGGATTTTCCGTTTTTCTAACACTGTTCAATTATATGCTAACCATTGATTTCAATGATTCGATAAGTTTAGAGATATGGTTGAAAATAAATATAAATTTACTGTTGAAAAGTTTAAGACAAATATATTAGGTTTATCAAAGTGAAATGTAGTGTTTAAACTTGTAAGGACAACTTTACACATATCTTTGAATATGTTATTATACAGAAAAAAAGAGATAAAAAAAATCTAACGATAGCAAACAAAGAAGTATCAGAAGTAAAAGAAGCTGCGGGTAAAATGATTGAAGAAGAAACGATGTTCAGAATGGAGTCTACCGAAGTGACAGAATCTCCTGTAAACTAAATAGCGGCTGAGAATGGCAGAGGACCCAGAAGGAAATCTTTCGGGACGAAATCCAATCCAATTCGAGACAAAATTTCCTATTTGAGATCGACATTTTCTTTTCAATAATTTGTTAAATTATTACGCGACATACGCGTAAACTAAATCGAGGCATCTTGTGATTTCGTCTACGAATCGTTGGCCTGTTTGAGCGGCGTTTCGAAGCCCAAACATCATATTGGTAGCTTCGAACAACCCGAATGGTGTTGTGATCGCTGTCTTCGGTACGTCTTCCGGCGCGATGCGAATTTGATGGTAAGCGCGAATGAGATCGATTTTGGAAAATATGCGCTTACCTTGGAGATTCTGCGCGAAGTCCTCGATGTGCGGTGGTGAGTACCTGTCTGGGGTGGTGCGGGCGTTCAATGCGATAGTCGCCACACGGTCCAATCCTTCCGTCCTTTTTCGGTACAATATGTAAGGGTGATGCCCACAGGCTTCTCGATGGCTGCATCACACCTTGCTCGATCATGACTTCAAATTCCGCCTTCGCCAGCTTGAGTCGATCGGGGGCCAGGCGGCGTGGTTTGGCGTGGACGGGAGGTTCAGGCGTCGTCAAATGTGATGTTGTACACCATGCCGGACAGAATTTCGTTGGAAGACGGCGGTCGTGTTAAAGCCGGGAATTCCGCTAAAAGTCGGTGATACGTGGACTCTCCATCGACGGTCTTAATGGACGCTACGTCGGCCTTGGCGGTGAATCCCCTTGTGGACAGCTGTGTCGTCGTATCCAAAAGCCTTCTGTTTCGCGGGTCGACGAGTAACCCGTAATGGCTGAGGAAGTCGACGCCGATGATAGGCGTTTGTACGTCGGCTATTACGAAACGCCACTTGAAGGCTCGACGCAAGGACAGATTGAGGGACAAGGTGATGGTCCCATAAGTCGCAATCCGGGTTCCATTAGCCGCGAACAATTCGTAATCGCTTTTGTTCACGAGTCCACGTATCTTGTTGCGTGGATAAACGCAAGTGTCCGCACCGGTGTCTATTAAGTATGTCTTATTCGTTTGTCGGTTCCGCATAAAAATGTGGCGGGTTCCCAAGCCGTCGACGTTTGCCGCGTTTACGGACGGCTGGTCTCGTTTCCCTGTTTCCACTTACACGGAGATCGACATTTTCGCGCACATTGACTGTACACCAGGTGCTAGTAACATAGGCCATCTTGTCCTGGCGGGTCTCGGGATCTCGAACGGCGGCGGTATCTCCTAGGCGAGCGTGATCGTGTTCGACGAAAGCTACCGACGCTCATCGCGTCTATTTTCGCTTGCATCTGGGTCATGCGCTCGTTCAACGCGTTGATGGTGACGGCTGTGGGATCGATTGCTCCGATGTTTTGTGTCTGTGGATCCGTAACGGCTGTTATGCTGGACCCGCGCTGGCTATTCCGAGCATAAGCTTTCTTCTACTTTATCCGCGGCCAGGGTTAGTTTTTCCACGTTAGTGTCGTCCACCACAGCCAGAACTTCCCGTATGCGATCGGGTAGTCGGTTCTTCCAGAGTGTGAAGATAAATTGCTCCGACGCGAAGGGACTGGCGAGCTTTTTTCAGGTCGTGGTAAAATTGGGACAGCGACAGCCCATGACTTCATTTTCTACTAACCTCGTTACCCTTTCGCTGTCGGACTCGGCCAAGATTCGCATTAACTTCGTCCTTCAATCTGTCGTATTGTCCGGTGGCCGAGAGATTCATCGTTACATCCTCGATCCGCTCTAGGTATTCCGTTTCTAGGCATCCTAGGAGGGCTGTATCTTTATCTTAATCATTCGTGATGCCTGCCACCGTGAACTGCCTCTCTAGTAAGGTGAACCAAAACGCGATCTTTTGAGGCATCAGTGGAGGCACGCGGATTGCTTGACTGGTAGTAGCGTTTTGTTCTTGCTCGACATCGTTAGCGCGTTTAGAATCACAGTAATTAAAATTCCGCTAGCTCAATCACGTCGGGGTCACCAATGAGGAGGATTGTTCGTGAGGTTTAAAGAACGAGATTAAGCGTTATTGAAACCGTCGAATATATTTAAAATAATAAATTAATGTACAACCGTATACGTGAGACGTTAGTACAAAATATAAATCGCCAAATAATATCGCGGAATAAATATTCGTTAATGCTCGTCGCGAAGCTCGATAAATACTTGTAGGATACTCGGAGATACTTTAGATACTAGATGTTATACACTGTGTAATACACTCTCTCGCTCGCGACCGCGTCCGTTTATTTATACTGGTCGGGGAGAAGTCGGAAAATTTGAATTCGTCTTCATTCGACGGTTGCATGTAGCGACGACATTGTTTTGCCTGGAGTTTGTTTATCGTTACATTTCTGCGTCAAGGCTGAGTCAATGTCCTGAGGCAAAACAGCAACATGAGTCGCTCTCGACTCATGTCGTGCTTTGACTCCTGTGCCGCTACAATCACAAATCTCGGACGATTATAACCGGGTTAAATCACAAAGACTAAAGTATTGGGGTTTTCCCAAGAATTGCAAGGGGAAGGTCCCGGTGTTTTATATAAATGTCGGAGATGAAAGAACACCGGAGAGTTCCCTTTGGAATTTTTGGAAAACCCCTTAACACTTTAATCTAGATTCTACCATAGCCGTAATTAAGCAATTGTCGTCATTCAATCCGATTGTAGTTGTTCGAGATCTGTGATAGTGAGCTTGGGCTCGAGGCGACAGTCAGTCGCCGAACGTAGCCGCGGTCAGGGGATGAACGTTTGTCAAACAAAGGTATGGAGTAATAGTATAGCTCTCCTTAAAAAAAAATAGTTGTAGCGGCACACGACAGTAAACATTCCAACGGTTTCTGTCCCGTGGCTCGCCATACGCAGACCCTATTTTTCGGATAAGATGATTGTCAGATGTCGATGGGCCTTTGCAGTACGTGTTCAGCTAGCCTGAGGGCCCGTTATAAATCTTAAGATTTAGTTAATTAAAGTCCTTCAAACAGACAAACAGTCTTTGTTCCAACTACGGGAAGATAGAGGTAACCCATTTTCTCACGAATGGCGCTTTCCGCCAGCAACTTTCCCTCAAGGGCGGAGCATCCTTTTCTAACGGTAGGCCGTCGAAGCTCTTGTCAATGCGGCCCTTTGGGCCCTTTTCAAGATGTTCCTATTCTTCTTAATTTCTAATACCTTGGCCCATATAGGCACCGCGTATAACACCACCAGCTCCCAGACCCCATAATAGAGTCTTCTAACGAAGCCGGTGGGCCCGTTGACATTGGGGAGCAAGGATCTAAATGCTCCCATAAGGGCATCGGCCTTCCCGAACACCTTTTCCAAGTGAGTTCTGAACCTCCTTCTGCAATCCAGCTGGACCCCAAGGTATCTCACTTCCTGTCTCGTCTTCAGGAGGTATCCCCCGACGTTCGGCTTGACTATCTTGGGGATCCGGTTGTCCGTCAAGAATATCACCTCAGTCTTCTCAGGAGCCTAATAATCCCTAATACACAATCGGCACACCACCTCGAAATCACGCCCATCGCATGAGATAACTTCATGATCGCCTCTTCTTACTTAGTCACGTCAAGTATGACCGCTAGGTCGTCGGCAAATGCCACCGCATTTAGATGGGGAATCGCCTTTAACTGTTTTAATAGTCCGTCGTACACCAAGTTCCAAAGCAGCGGCCCCAGTATTGATCCCCGAGGGACACCCGCGTACACGTTCCTCCTAACTGTTCATGCTGCCGCTCTGACTATGATTCTTCTGTCCTCGAAATAATTTTCGAGGGGCGTCAACAGTTTCTTGGGTATCCCCTAACCTTCTCTTGCATCAAGATTACGCTCCAACTGAGGGTATTAAACGCGTTCTTCACGTCGACTGCTACCAGCACAGTTATCCTGTTTCTTCTTTTGGCCCAGTCGACAAGATCAACCACACGGCGCAGGGTGTCAACAGTGCTCCTCATCCTTCTGAACCCATAATGGTTTTCATGAAATGGGTCCAGCCCCAGACTTTCCTCGATTAGACCCTTAAACGTGTGCTCCCAGACTTTACTCAATGCTGAGAGCACGCTGATCGGTAGGAATGACGATGTTAATACTGGGTCCCTACCCGATTTGGAAATGAGGACCACCCTCGCCTTCTTCCATTTTGCCGGGATCTTGCCCTCAGCGTTCACCGCGATCAATGCCCTCAGTACTTACTCCGCTCTTTCTTCTATCAATACTCTGGCCACCTTCCCTGGTATATACCATCTACACCAACCGCCTTCTTTGGATCAAGGGGGTGTTCTGAATTAGAATGTTCTAAAACAGCGTTCTTTGTGATTTCTTTTAGAAGGGAAAGAAAGAAATGAAGTTATTGAATTTTGAGGTATGGTTTTATATATATGTCTGGTTATCATTAGAGTTAGGAGCCATCTTATAGACGATATTTACTGATACCAAGGTGATTATTACAGAGTATAACAAATGATAACGGCGATTGTATGATCGAGATGTCGATGACAATGAATTTAGGTTCGTTACGAATCCACGGTCAACGGGATGACTCCTTAAAAGGAAATAGTTTTAGCGGCACTCGACAGTAAACATTCCAACGGTTTCTGTCCCGTGGTTCGCCACACGCAGACCCCATTCTCCGGGTAAGATAATTACCAGATGTCGATGCATCTCCACAGTACATATTCAGCTAGCCTGAGGACCCGTTATAAATCTTAAGATTTAGTTTAGTCCTTCAAACAGACAAACAGTCTTTGTCCTAACTACGGGAAGATAGGGGAAACCCATTTTCTCACGAATGGCGCTTCCCGCCAGCAACTTTCCCTCAAGGGCGGAGCATCCTTTTCTAACCACCGATATGGAAATTAATCAATTAACAG
Organism: Bombus sibiricus; assembly: GCA_014737505.1. Taxonomy (NCBI): domain Eukaryota; kingdom Metazoa; phylum Arthropoda; class Insecta; order Hymenoptera; family Apidae; genus Bombus; species Bombus sibiricus. Next base: position 23,379 of record JACXIM010000083.1, read on the forward strand.
CAACGTCAATTTCACTCACTTTCCGAACGAAGGCTTTCCTCGACGAATCCGAGGATCTCGTGTCCTTAAACACACCCCATATATTTTCCCTCTGCAGCGTCACCGAGACGGAGAAACACTCTCTCTCGTACGATCTCATCAGCGAGTTACGTGATGTCTTTGCGAGCTGTGAATATCGCACTTTCCGACATATAGTCCAACTTAGACTTTGATTGAAAATAATAAGTTCGCTATCCCGTTGGCCGCGGATTCGTTATCGAACCTTAGACCATTGTCACCAGTGACTAACCGCCCCCCCCCCGGTTATTTACCAACTCTGTAAAATCCATACTTGTGTTAATAAACGTTCACTTCGATTGTATAAGGAAGATGTATAGTTCCAGCGACGATTCACTATGCGCCCACTACCCTTATTCCGATAACGACTCGGGCTCTCATTACAACGATGATTCGACATATATAATATGATATAACTATATACATTTAATGGATAACCATTCGAGTTTCTCGTTTGTGATACGTCATTAGTCAAGCGCATCAGGAACAAAAATATGAAAAATCAAACTAAACAGGCACTATTCTGTATTTTTTCGGAGGAATCAGTTCGTCAATATTCATTTTTTACAATTAATATTGTCCACATACGAGGCTTGTTTTGTAAGAAGTGGGATATTAATTTTCACAATGCACCTCACTGGGCTGACGAAAATCTGCATACCACATTGATAGACGTTACTTGGATCAACCATCTCTTGGTAAATGGAAAGGTCTTGTTGTTTCAATTTCCTGACCAGCGGATCAAAAATTCGAAAAGTTAATTAGCGTTTTAGCTACCTCACTCCAAATTCGTTAATTGTAAACCAAAAATCTGAAATCAATTTTCTGTCTACTGACTCGGCGGTAACACTTGGAGAACACTCCGCTGCACAGGAAAGGAAGAGAAGCCCAAATGTTGTGGAAATAATTTCGTCACTGAAACCTTATACTTATACCGTATATTTCCAGTTTATTCGGTTAGAACATACGAAATACGGCAATAATCCTGATCACCTTGAATATCTCCATTATTTCTCAGAGATCTAAAGAAACTTGGTTTACAAAAGTCAAGTGGTGGATCATCATAGCTAGGATAGGCTGTCAAGCACTTCGAATCGATTCGAATTTGAGCATATGGCGAAAAATTTGAATCATTTCGAATTAAATTTGATACCTTGAATGTCTTGGAACAATGTCCTTACAATTGTTACTACTCGTTGCGTGCGTGTAGATATCGCGCCACTTTGTTCAGTTTTAACTGCGCAAAAAGAGGTAAAGGAAGGTATATAAGCACAAGAATGCTATTTTGCTTTCTTCGTCTTTTACAAATAAATCCAACAAAATTAAAGTTAAAACATTTTAGGAAATAATGATTTTCGGACACAAGCACGTTAGCACTTTTCCGTAGAAAATAAAAACGCGCATCGGCAAAAGAACTTCTTCTAAAATACTCTTTTAATTTATTATATCACTTTAAGCATCATGATAAAGCATTGCATAACTCTTGAAACCCGATACACAAACATTGAATACTTCGGATCTTTTATACGGCTAATCATATCTAAGTGAGGTATACTTGTTCTGTTATATGGTAGCGTCACGTATTTTTATAGAGCCCGCCACAACGACACGTGTCAAGGCCTCACAAGAGCCATCGAGTTACCGATAGCCACGAGTATACGGCAATATAAGTTCAGCGATGTAAATTTGTCGATGAATTCTAAAGCTGGACATTCATTGACAAGTTAAACCGATCCAAGAGTATATAGAGGAACCTTTTCTATTGACAAGCTAAACTGGGCCAGACACTTAAAAAATTTATTATGTACAAATATATTGAGTCGTTTCCAGTAAAGTCAAGTTCAAGTTCTTCGAAGTCCCATTTAGCTCGGGCTGGCACGGAATTGCCTCGTGAATAATTTTTCCAAGATGTCACAAAGCCCACAAGGGGCGCTTTTCCTCTGCGCAACTTTAGTTCGGTGCGTCATCGGCTGATTATTATGCTACTATTATCGCTGGGAGTCTCGCCCGAGCGGTCGAGCTAAACGGATGTGTAAACAGTGCTGCCGTAAGTGCGACAAGTGGGGAAGCAAAGTGACTAAAGACAGCGCTCATCGCCTAATGGCGGAAAATGTGCAACAAGTACCACCATTAAAAATAATAAACAAAGGTGAAACATTTTATAAACAGAGCACTAGATATAACAAACCTAAACCAATCAACAAACGAAGAACAGGATTGCTCAGCTACAAAAGAAATAGAAATGGCAACTACACATAAGAATGACGAGAAGAATAATACCAACAACGAGCTATCACATCACGATGAAAGTTGGAAGATTGTAACTCCCAACAAAAAACGAAAAATAACGTCAAACTCTAGGAGGGCTGCAGGAACAGAAAGGCAGCAATGGCTACAAGATATTACTCTTCAAAACTCCTTCAGTGCACTGACAGAAGATAAAGAAACAGAACCAGCTGAAAAACCAATACCACGCATCCCTAAACCACCACCAATATACATTGATGCCCAAACAATAGACCCCCTCATCGAACTGCTAAACAACACGGCAGGAAAAGATAATTATACCATTAAGCAAATAAAACTGGACCAAGTGAAAGTTCAATCTAATACCCCGGAAATTTTTAGAAAAGTGACAAAAGCACTAAAAGAGAAAAACGCCGGTTATCACACTTATCAGCTCAAAACTGATAAAAGCTACAAAGCAGTAATCAGAGGATTACATCCAAAGACAAATACAAGTAGCATATGCGAGGAATTAGCCAAATTTGGACATCAGGTAAGAACAATAAATAACATAACTAAATTTGATACTAAACAACCACTACCGTTATTTCTAATAGAACTTGGACCGAAAAATAATAATAAGGAAATTTTCGAAGTTAAAAAGGTTCTAAACACAATAATAACAGTAGAACCACCTAGACACAAAAAAGATATACCGCAATGTATACGGTGTCAACAATATGGACATACAAAAAATTACTGCAACAGAAACCCGGCGTATGTCAAATGTGCAGGAAAGCATCTAACAACTAACTGCCCATACATGGGAAAAATAAATGAGGTAAAATGCTATAATTGCAATGGAAACCACCCAGCTAGTTACAAAGGCTGTATAGTTAGAAAACAACTACAATGTAAACTGTTTCCGCCGCTTCGAAATAGGACATACAATAACCATCGCACGCAACAGGACAGCGCAGAAACGCAGACAACACCAAATGTACAGCACGTAATGAATATAAACCACAATAATACCAATACCTTTGGTAGCCGAAGCTACGCGCAAGCAACCAAACAATCAACACCCTTAGACGACCAAAGCCAGAACAATAACAATAACGATGCTACAAAAATCAAGGAACTGCTAAAGCAATCCATCAGACACACCGAAATGCTAACAAAAATGATAAGCGAGCAAAACGCAGTCCTCAGACAGCAAACGCAGCAAATCACAGTCATGTTACAATTACTTACAAACATGCTAAGCAAAAAATAAAAAGAAAAAAAATAAATAAAAACGGACACACTGAAAATAGCAGTCTGGAACTCTAACGGCCTACAACAAAGGGCCCTAGAAACTAAAACATTCCTGTTTAACAACAATATCGACATACTACTTGTTTCAGAAACACACTTCACTTCAAAAAGCTACATGAAAATACCGTACTACACCATATATGATACCAAACACCCCTCAGGAAGAGCACATGGAGGAACCGCAGTGATAATAAGAAACAATATAAAACACCACTTACACAGCCAAGTTAGTAAGGAATATACTCAAGCAACCACCGTTACAGTACAAACTAGCAGCAACCATTTCCAGTTGTCAGCAGTATATCTACCACCGCGACACAAAATTTCATCACAAATGTGGGAAGAGTACTTTCAACACTTAAGTGACAAGTATATCGCAGCGGGAGACTACAACTCAAAGCACACACTATGGGGATCAAGAATCACTACACCAAAAGCTACAACCCTGGAAAAATACATTAGAAACAATAACCTCAATATATTATCCACAGGAAGACCGACATATTGGCCGACAGACCTGAGCAAAATACCTGACCTACTCGATTTTGCAGTTACAAAAGGACTAAACGCAAATAAACTAAAAATAGCACCCAGCCTCGAGCTTAGCTCCGATCATACACCCATAATAATTACATACAGAAGCAAACCAATACTTTATGACAATCCAGAGACACTATGCAATAAAACCACCAAATTTCTTTTTTATTTGGTAGTTTATTTACAATCAATTCCCATTGAGAATTTTAAGTAATTTCATTTGGCGTGGTACAGTAGCTTGGGTTATAATAATTCATATTATGTTTGATTCTAGTTTAATGCTTCAATCTAAAGGGTATTTTCTTTTTAGTCTGCGAGTCTGATCCGCCGTGTCGAGAAGTTGGGTGACTAAAGGGTTGTGATGGTTGTTGACTCTTGTGTTATATCTGCATTTGAACTTGTATATTTCTTCTTTGACTGTGGGTATCTTGAGGTCGCGGTGAATTGTTTCGTTGGTGACATACCAGGGTGCATCTAATAGAGATCTCAGCGTTTTTGATTGGAAGCGTTGAAGTATTTCAATGTTGGAATTACTTGCTGTTCCCCATAGTTGGATTCTGTAGGTCCAGACAGGTTTTATTACGGTTTTATAGAGGATAATTTTGTTCTGCGTACTTAGGTTTGAGCGTCGGCCAATGAGCCAATAAAATTTTTTGAGTTTGTCCTTTAGTAGTTTCGTTTTGTCTTTGATGCGATTTTTCCACGTTAATCTCTTGTCCAGGGTCATACCCAGGTACCTGACTGTGTCTTTGCTAGGTATTATTGTATTGTTGATGGTGACCTGAGGGCAGGTTTGTTTTCGCAGCGTGAAGGTTACATGTGTAGATTTTTTTTCATTAATTTTGAAGCCCCATTTATGAAACCACTTTTCCATAGAGTCAAGACATCGCTGGAGAGTGGAAGAAGCAATTGTCGGGTCCGCGTGGGAAGCTAATAGCGCTGTATCGTCGGCAAATGTTGCTATGGTTATCTCTGTAGATATTGGCAAATCGGCAGTGTAGATGGAGAACAGAAGGGGTCCGAGGACACTACCTTGGGGTATGCCAGCTTCTATTGGGAATGTTGTGGTAGTGACGTCTAAGTATTTGACCATGAATTGTCTATTGGTTAGGTAGGACTTTAGGATGGAGTAGTAGGTGTGTGGTAGGATTTTTTTAAGTTTGCATAGGAGCCCTTCATGCCATACTTTGTCGAATGCCTGTTGAATGTCAAGGAATACCGCTGAGCAATATTTTTTCTTTTCTAGGGTTTGTCTGATATTGTGTGTTATGCGATGGATTTGTTCTACTGTGGAATGTTGCTTCCGAAAGCCGAATTGATGATCTGGCAGTATTTTAAAATCCTCGAGGAGTGGAAGGAGTCGTTTCGTTAGCATCTTCTCGAAAAGTTTCGACAAGGTAGGAAGAAGACTAATTGGGCGATAGGAGCTAGTTTCGTATATTGGTTTTCCGAGTTTAGGGATAAGGGTAATCAGTGAGATTTTCCAGGCCTTAGGATAGTATTCAAGGCGAAGAATTGCGTTAAAAATTGATGTAATGAGTGCAATACCTTTAACGGGAAGTTCCTTGATTGCTATATTGCATATTAAGTCATGCCCAGCTGCTTTCCTGGGATTTAGGCGACTGATTAATACTGTAATTTCTGCAGAGGTGAAGGGTTCTATGGGGGGAGACATTTGGAAGGGAGCGTGTAGGTAATCAGTAATATCCGTGGCAGTTTTGGGGGAATGGGGTTTAAAAACGTTAGATAAGTATTTGATGAATAGGTTGGCTTTTTCTATAGGGCTACGTGACCATCCACCTTGCGGACGGCGGATAGGAGGGATTAATTGCGGGGGGCGTGTGAGTTTCCTGGAAGCCTTCCATAGTGAGTAGTTGGAGTCTGCTGTGGGGGGACAGATTGGCGAGATATTTTTGAAAACAATCATTTTTATAATTTTTGATGAGTTTGGTTAACTTCCTCGTTGCGTTGTTTAATTTACGTTTGTCATCCGGTGTTCTATGGGTCTGCCAAGTTCTTCTTAGTCTACGTTTTTCTGCTATTTTTATTAGTATGTAATGGGGATAATCACGTTTGCTGATTGAAGTCTTAGTAGGTGTGGAGGAGCGGATAGCGTTTATTATGCTCGTGTTTAAATATTCCGTGGCTATTTCGATATCTTCATTAGTTTTTAGTGAAATTAAGGCTGAAGTTGTATGATTAAAGACTTCTCTAAAGAGATGCCAGTTGGTGAGTTGGTTATGAATAAAGCCGTTAGGTGGGTTCTCGATGATTGTTGAACTGACTGTTGCTATCACGGGGGAGTGGTCAGAAGAGAGATCCGCCGAGGAGTTGATTTGGACGTATCTTGGCGAGATATTTTTAGTTATGAAGAAGTCTAGTGAATCTGGTATTTTATTAGTATCTGTGGGCCAGTATGTGGGTTCGTGTGTGGTGAGGTAGTTGAGTCTGTTGATGTTTATGCTATTCAAGAGATTTTTGCCTCTTACTGTGATAAGTCTGCTACCCCATTGGTTGTGTTTGGCGTTATAGTCCCCTCCTGCTATGAATCTGTTGCCCAGAGTGTCAAGGAAATTATCAAAGTCGTCTTTAGAAATGGAGTGTCTGGGAGGGAAATATACTGCTGAGGTGGTGATTGTACCATGGCAATCTTCTATCGCTACGTTTGTGGCTTGGAGGTAGTCCTTCTGGAATGATGGAAGCTCGTAATGCTTAATGCTGGATTTGATAATGATTCCAGTGCCGTCGTGGGCCTTACCACTGGGATGTTGGGTATGGTAAAAGTTGTAACCATTTATTTTTAGATAGTTTTTGTCGGTGAAGTGGGTTTCAGATATGAGCATTACGTCGATTTGCTGTTGTTTTAGGAAGAGTTCTAGTTCGTATTTGTGTTGTGCAAGGCCGTTGGCGTTCCAAAGGGATATGCGTCTCGGTTTTATTTTGCGTCGGGGCGTATTAATTTATCCATGATGAGTGTTAATAGAGATAGTAAATTATTTATTTGTTCTGATTGTTTTTCTATTAATTTTTCGAGTCTGGAGACGTTGTCTGCGTTTTGTGGGTTGGGAACACTTATTTGAGAATGGTCCCTTTGGATATTCGTAGTATTTTGCTTTCCTTGTACTGCTTGGGCGTAGGAGATTGAAGTAGTAGTGAATTTTGGAGGGCTAGGTATTTGATTGGTTGTCTCTTTGACTCTGAGTTTAGGATATTTATTTGTATATAATGTTTTGTAGGCTGAGCAACCTTTGTAGTTAGCAGGATGGTCGCCTTGACAATGGATGCACTTCGCTGGGGTTTATGGTGATTTAGTGCACTGGTCGGTGGGGTGTATACCTGCACATTTTACGCAGCGGAAATTGTGATTGCAGTATTTCTGCGTGTGGCCGTACCTTTGGCACCTTTTACACTGTACTATCTCCTTTTTAACTAAGGGAGGTTCAAATTTAACTACCGAATTCATTAGTCGGTTAATGTTGTAAATTTGTTTATTGTTAGATTTTTGTTTTAAGTCGATAAAGAAGAGGGATAGAGGGTTTTTTGTGATTCGATGGCGTATGTTACTGATGTTGATTACTTCGTGACCAAGTTTGAGGAGTTCGAACTTGAGTTCGTCCATGTTAGCTGAGTGGTGGACGTTGCGTAGTACTACACGGAAAGGTCTTTCTTGTTTCAGTTGATACGTGTGGAAATTTGCATTCAGGGTTTTTAGTAATTTTGTTAGTTTTCTATATGATTCTGGTTTGGCCGGGAGAATTTTAACCTGATTATTATTTATTCTCAGTGTGTAGTCCTCTTTGCTAATGTCTTTCTCGATGGACTTTATCATTGTTTGGATGTTCATAACATCATCCATGTAGATTGGTGGAGGAGGCGGGTTTTTATGTGCTTATTGTTTCATTGGTGTTTCCACTACGACCATAGAATCGTCTGTAGATTGGAGTATCGAAAATCTATTGTAAGTGGTGATATTGTTTGTTGTCGTGTCGTTTAGGTTAATGTTTGCTTTAGTTTTGGTTGTTTCCCGCTTTCGTTTTTTAGTGTTCATAAATTCCGAGTTATCCTTCTGCCACGGGGGAGGTAGCTCGGTGCAATTGTGGTTTAGCTCGAGAGAGCCTGGTCGCGATTCTTCTGCCATCATCGAGCTAGTTAATTCAAGGTGAATAACTAGTCGAGAGGCTATGAGGCTATGATTTAGATAGAGATTAGAGGCGTTGGAATTTTTCACTGACAGAATAGAAACACTTAGATTATGTCTAATACGATACACTAGCAACGGATAGGCGACACTAGATCACTGCGTCGTAGAGCGCTAGACACATGTCTGCACGCTTCGGCACTCAACAGGGAACTAAATATTGGTTAGCGCATATCCTAGTGTGGCGTCCAGCGCTTCCGTACTACGCTCACTGTGGTGTCCGGCGCTTCCGTATTACGCACAGTGTGGTATCCGCCACTTCCGTACTACGCCTAGTGTGGCGTCCGGCGCTTCCGTAATACACCCAGAGTAGTAATATGATCCAACAAACTGAGATTCATCCGTGTACGAAATCGAAAATGATCTGTCGTGTCATTACGGTTTGACTGGTAATTCACAGAATGCAACTAGCACCTTGAATACTAATCGTAACGTTCCCGATTTTGTTTTCTTGTACTTTGTTATTGAGTATCCGATCGAAATTTCTTTCGTTGAACTGGACCCTTGGGTTATTTGGACACTTAATTAAATTGTAGGTAATGTCAGTTGTATCGAGTCTAATGTGGGGAAAACCCAATCACCCGAGGACGTGTGATAGTCAGAATGGCCGTGTCGGAGACGGAAGGACACTGGAGCCTCCCCTGGGGAACTGTGAGAATACACCGTAACATTGTAATCTGGATTATAACATAGCTGTAATTAAACAATTGTAGTCATTCAGTCCAATTGTAATTGTTCGAAAACTTGTGATAGTGTGCTTGGGCTGGAAGCGACAGCCAGTCGCCGAGCGAGGCCGCGGTCAAGGGATGAACGTTTTGTCTAACAAAGATATGCAGTAATAGTATAGCTCCTCTTAAAATAGGAAATAGTTGTAACACTCGACAGTAAACGTTCCAACGGTCTCTGTCCCGTGACTCGCCACACGCAGACCCTATTCTTCGAGTAAGATGGGTACCAGATGTCGATGCATCTCCACAGTACATGTTCGGCTGGCTCGAGGGCCTGTTATAAATCTTAAGATTTTGTTAACTAAAGTCCTTCAAACAGACAAACAGTCTTTGTCCCAACTACGGGAAGATAGAGGTAACCCATTTTCTCACGAACGGCGCCTCCCGCTAGCAACTTTCCCTCAAGGGCGACTAGCATCCTTTTTTAACCACCGATATGGAAATTGACCAATTAACAGCAACGTTAATTTCCCTCACTTTCCGAACGAAGGCATCGCTCCACGAATCCGATGATCTCGTGTCCTTAGACACACTCCAATATAGTTTTCCTCTGCAGCATCATCGCGACGGAAAGTCATTCTCTCGCGAGGTCGCATTAGCGAGTTACATAGTGTCTTTACGCTTGGTGGATATTCTATGTTTTAACGAAGAGTTAGTTGAGTAACACTTGTACTGTAGACAAGGAAGTTGGGTATAACTTGGACTTTGGAAGAAAGCGCATTTCGTTATCCCGTTGACCGTGGATTCGTTATTGAACCTAGGATCATTGTCATTAGCCTCTCGAGTATCTAATTACCACGGCTACTTGTCAAATTCTGTAATGATCATATTTATACTAGTAAATATCTTTGTCTATTGCATAACAACAATGTGTAATCAAAATGAAGATTCGTTTCACGCCCTTAACCCTAACCATAATGTGAACCCGACATATAAATATAATTAACGTTTAAAATAAAAAATACTACTCCTATTTTATTTCTTGTTATTATTTATAAATAAAATTGGATTAATACAAAATATATTTTAAGTGATATTTAATTTTTCATAATTGAAGTTAAATGATTTTTACAATTGACTAATTATGAAAATGATGTAAGTTTGTTTACAGGACGTAAATATATATCATTTTAGTTAAATTCGCCTAAACGAAATTTATTATAATCAAATTACTTATTGATAAATTAGTAGAAACGTTGCCAGACTTGACATAATTAAATCTATATTTTTGAATTGACTAATATGCTAACCTCTAATTTTCTCGAAACAACGAAAAATGGACTTGCACCGCTTTCAAAATAAGCGGTCCATATATATATAGCGGATGGTGATGGTAATTGATTTTTGCTCCGCGCTCCTCCTTCGTCGTAGACAGTCGTCGCCGCCGCCAGTTGAAAAGAGAATTCGCGTTTCGTCCCGGGATTACCGGTGGATTCGTCAGTAAGGCTGTATCCGGTAGTCCCTGCCTTAGACGCAGAGGGAGTCTCGCTAGGTGCGGTATTTATATCATGACACCGTATATTCGACCGCTAGCGAGACAGACAGACTTGTTGTCGTCGTAGTAGCCCTCTGATGTTGACGGTTGGGTACCCGGATCGCCCGGGTGTTACAACCGCGTTGATGCCCTCGACCTGTCGGCGTCCTGTTGTTACCGATCCGCCACATATATTACTAAATTATGTTCAATATTCAAAATTATATTCTATCTATGTTACATAATTTCCAATAAACAACTCAATATGAAGATTTATTACTGGATTTATTTTTAAAATACAGAACGAGGCCTTAACAATATTCCCTTTATCCAATATATCCTTAAGTTCTTTGCTGTTCCAATAAAATTTTCTAAGATTTTACACGAACACGCTGGGAGAAAAGAAGACGCGAGACTCTCGTACGGTGGCACTCGGCGGCACGGCGGTCCGGCCATAGAGGCGCACTGATGACTAGTACCTGCCGTCGCGAAAAAAATAATCATGCCCGTAGATAAAGCGACGCGCCGTAAGTCAGTTGGTATGTAATACTACTTTTACGCACGCATAGTTATAGACAGTGTTCATTGTAGTGGTGTTGACACCACTATTCTTACGAATATGTCGGAAACTATGGTTGTCCGTTGATTACATCTAGGGAAATAGTTGTTCAGAATCATGCCTCCGGCAACATGTTCAAAAACCATTGATATGAATCACATACATAATTAAAACTGCATGTTATGTATAATTATAATTAAAACAAAAAATAGGTATCTATGCTTACATGTTGTGTTTAATTTAACGGCTACTTGACTCCATAACTTATCCAAAACAACTCTGTTATGGTGATATATATCTTTCTGATTTATGGAGATCTAATAAAGGTTTTGCTTATTAATTTGTCTATGTCCGTTGTCAATCAGGTTATGTATCAACGATGAGAAAAACGATAATAGCGAAGAAACAATAATATTTGTTCTGGATATCGCTGGTCATTTGGTAAGTGCAACTCTGCCGCTGCAATGTAAACAATTCCATTATAAAACAATAGAGTGTATTTTCTACGCTTCGTTCTCATTGCCGCTCCAATCATTTATCGCAGCTGCAACATATAGTGCCACAAAGTAAAATTTAAATTTTGATACGAAATGATTGATATTATACGGGAAAGATTTAAGCAAGAAACAATACTGTTTACATTAACTTTTATTAACTTTGCGTTTTGCGTTCGATGACTTTTTCAATTGGGCGAAGTAGTAACTTAAGGTGATTTTGCGCATATGTAACGAGTCTAATAACTGCAATGAACGCCCAAAATTTTTCCTTGATGACATTATGCCATGTTTGCCAAATTGAATGTGATGATAGCGTCCTCCCTAAATTTTTTGCAGCATAATTGTTTGTTTCAATTGTTATTTGATCTATTAGTTCATCGGTAAAAAATATTTTTAAGAAAACTAACGGTTATTCAACATTCGAAGACACCTGCGGCCCTGCAAGTTTTTTGCCGGCTATGGATTTTATTCTCGGTGGTATTTCGCTAGATTCTTCATAAGATGTCCATTCAGAATTGTTAGAATCTAATGGGGCATCACCGTCACTTTCGGATTCACTATCTATTATTCTAATTTTTTAATTTCTTACACTTAATGCTATGTCACTATCTCCATTACTACTTTCATTTCTTCTATTAATAATTCCTTCATGAATATGATAGACCACGTTTCTTGACAGTTCAAAATCAAATTCATCTTCATTTCAGCAAATTTCTCTTCCGAAATCCATTTTTTTTTCTTTTTTTTTTAGCACAAAGGGTTAATCCTTGATATGAATGTTCCTCAAGCGCATTCGCAGAATACGATCCGACGGGCAATAAATTAAACTTGATTAAACTTACGGGAGATCCTGAATGTATCACAGCACTAACAACAAACTTAATATTTTCTCCATTATTGTCGCGAATGGTAAAACGGTGGTTTAGCAGAAGTCGGCTGAACCAGATGCGTGGAAATCTCTGCTGCTGAAGATGTCCCTGGCCTATGTGCGCTGCATGTTGTGGTGTCCCGTGTTCACTTCTTTGCACAATGATCCACACTACCGCAACAGAAACACGAGCTTCACTCGCGTTGAGGTTGCGTACAGTGTTTCTATGTATGTCCCAATTCGTAGCAATTATAGCAATGAACTTCCCTCTTACGCGCTGGTGTACAGACGTTTCCCTCATGCGTGTAAATATTTCCTCCCACTGCAAGGTCTTCGAAATCACCAGTGTTACATGAGCTAATATTATCAATAGTTTTAAATTGTTTTGGAAGTAAACTTTAGCAATGGCGAATTCCATACGTTTGGTCGAGAACATACTGAAATTGATACGTTCATAATTAATACATTTATTGATAAGATTCCCTCGCCTTCATCAAATTTAGCGTTAGGCCGACCTCCTGTAATAAATAAAAAGCTTTTCAACGATACTTTGTGCTTTTCATTTAATTTAGTTTCAGAGAAGAACAAAATGTCAAGTTTGTGAATGTTTATGAAATTTGACAATTCAGCCCTTCTGCTGTTATGAACCAGTGAGTTAATGTTTAATTGAATAACTTTGAAGAATTTTAGTTTTTACTTATCCGATAAATTAACTGTCGCAGGAGAAAAGATAAAAAGACCTAGTGGATTGTTACTGGTTGGAGCGGTCGAGGTACATTCAGAGTCTATAAAAAGATTAATATATAAAAAGATCTTATCGTGTATTTGATGGATTCTTTGTATTGTAGTATCGTGGACGAGGGGTCTGGGGGTTGTCATGCGAATTATAAACAAGCGGTTGCTGAGCATGTACGTGGTGGGGCTGAGACAAAAGATATGAAGCTAAGACAAAAGACAAGGGGTTGCTAAGGGACATACACGAATTAACAGCAGTATGAGTTGAGAAGCCAGAGAGTGCGGATTGCGTTGTCAAGATAGTGTTGTTAGCGTTGTTGAGAGAGAGAGTTGAATCTGTGTTGACGATAGTTGTTAATTATCTAATTGTCTTAATTTTAATATGTTAAGTTCATGTTAAGTAACCATTGTTTTCTGTTTAAGTAACATATGTGTTACGCCACGAGGCTTGCCATAGGCCGTATTCGTAACCGTCGCTCGTGGCACTACAATGTCGCAGACGGACCGTCTCGTCTGCCCGACAAATATACATTGTAGCGGCAAGCGCATGGTTCATTAATCAGAGCAAGATCCAGAAACATCGATTCGTGACCGTTATTTTACCTCGCATAAAGAATGTGGCGTGATCCGAGCGTAGTGGGGGTCGTCTTCCAGAAAAGACAAAAAAGATCGAAGGGCGATCAGAACCTTTTGAGAATTTAAACTGTCAACACCTAAGCATACGTCGCGTACTACACATTGTTACTTTGGCTATCAATCAAAACTCACTTATACTTTATCAATTTATATCTCTCTAGTTAATAAGTTGTTGGAATAAACATTAATTTATTTGTGTTAAATCAGTGCAAACTCATTGAACCACCCTTATTATCATAATAGAAATAAGGGGATCGATCAGTTCGTGGCGTCGATTATTTAATCCTAACGGGAACTTACAACTCTCATTGACGTGCTTGTAACGTCAATCCACATTAGAGGTCAGATGTGTGCGTACCCTCAATTACTTCAAGAACCTACTGTTACATCGGGCGACACTCTACCTAGACCAGGCCACACACCGCGGGCAAGATGGCAACCAGATGTCCGCACATCCTTACTACATACCCTCAATAGTCTTAAGGACCTATCACAAATCTCAGGCATTTTCTAACTAAAGTCCTTCAGACCATACAAACATCCCTTTACTGACTCGATTCTAAAGCTTATTGTTTGCTACGAGAAGACACGGGAAAGTTAGTTTTTCTCACGTACGATATTTCAGCTAGCAACTATCTATCGAGGGCGGACCCTTCCTAGATCACCAACCTTCTTTTATCCAATCAGAAGCAATGTCTACTGCCCTCACTTTCCTAACCAAATTGTCATGAACAAATCCGATGGTCCTTTACTTTAGATACACCCATCACTAGCTTTCCTCCGGCACAGCATCGTCACTTTAACTCACTTATTCTTCACCGTTAGAATAGTCAACATCGCAGATCAAGTCACGATTATTGTTATTCAATAAAGTTCGTTAGAAAATAAAGATAGTAATTGTGTTACGACTCAACCTTCTTATCTTTAAAATTTAAGTTTTAATTTTACATGACACTTGCTTAGAAGAGGAGCAGAGAGAGAAGGGGTTTTAGTGGGTATGGCAACGCCGTCAGCCGAGTCCCACATAGTCCAGTGGCAGTCACTGGGCATGCGTAACAGCATTTTCCCCTCCTCGCGCGAAAAAAAAAGAAAAAAAAATGTTGTTAAATGTTATAATAGTCGTAAGCCTTGTGAATGTTCCATCGTCCTAAGTCGCAATATTATGGATAATAGTAATGAAAAACCTGTCTCTTACTGTGTTGTTTGTAACAACTTTGGATACCTGGCTTCATATCGTGGGCATTTGGAGGGGCATCAATAGTTTCTTGGGTATCCTTTTAACATCCGCTTCCCGCAAGATCGCGCTCCAACTGAGGGTATTAAATGCCTTCTTCACATCAACTGCTACCAACACGGTTATTCTGTTTCTTCTTTTAACCGAGTCGGCAAGATCAACCACATGGCGCAGGGTGTCAACAGTGCTCCTCATCCTTCTGAACCCATATTGGTCTTCATAGAATGGATCCAGTCCCAGGCTTTCCTCGATCAGACCCTTAAACGCGTCCTCCCAAACTTTACTCAGTGCTGGGAGTACGTTGATCGGCCGAAATGATGATGTCAATGCTGGGTCCCTACCGTGTTTGAGAATGAGCACCACCCTCGTCTCCTTCCATTTTGCTGCAATCTTGCCCTCGGCGTTCACCGCGTTCAGTATCGTCAGTACTTTCTCTGGTCATTGTTCTATCAACACTCTGACCGCCGTCCCTGGTCAACCGTCTACACCGACCGCCTTCTTCGAATTAATCTGCTTGCCGGCGTCCCGGATGTCTTCCACCGTTATCCTATAGCCGTCGTCATTCGCGTTACCACCTTGGTTCGGATTCCTTGACCTAGCTTCACTACTTCGTCAGGAAGAGCTCGTCAACTATGTCACAGGCCCTGTCCACGTGGAGACCTTCCGTCCTCGTTCTCCAACGATGATATAGGAGTAGAAGAATATATTAAAGAAGTCGGAGAGATCAGTGCAATGTGTAGTGAACAACATTTACTATTGAAAATGATTAAGATTGAGAAAATTTCGAAAAAAGCAGCTATGACAATACGTAATGTACATATCTCAATTCTGAGATACGCACATTTATATCAAGCATTACGACAGAACGTAGCAACTCAAGCTTCGGTTCGTGAATACCAAGACCAATTACGAGAAATTAGACAAGGATTTAACGAAAGCGCACAAAGCTACATTATTCGCTTTAGGGAATCATTCAACAAACTACAATATAGTATTACCAACGAATACTCAGACGAAATAACCAGACGTGCCATGAGCGACAGAATTTCAAAAGATTCAGTAACAGATTTTACTCGAAGATTAAAAATAGAAATAGGGCAAATTATTGAAGCCGAGAAACGCGCCGCCGACATCGAAAGATATTTTCATGAAGACAGAACGCGCAAGCAACAGACCGTTCGCCTCAATAATCGACCATAGTATAAACCACGACCAGTAACGAACTCCACGTCCACCCCACCCAAGCCGATTCAACATACTTTCGCTCAGCAACTAAGAACTACGTTTCAACAAACCGAACGCGCACCATTAGCAGAACGAGCCCAACTACGATGTTTCAAGTGCAATCGCCTTGGACACACATCAAACCAATGTTCAAATTTTGGAACGCCAGGCGTACAACAACGAACACCTCCAATCAACAACATCGAGATGGAAACAGACGAATCAGAATCAATGCAACTACAGGAGAACTCCCAACAGTGCTCCTTGGACCAGTTGGACAACCAAAACGAAGATTTCTTGTCGACTCAGGAGCAGGAATTAACATACTTAAGCGAAAATGGATATCAAGAACAGAACCAGTACCTATGAAGAAATTCGCAATGGAACACACTAAATTCGAAACTTCAGAACGCGTTGTTGTAGTATCATGGATGAGGGGGCTGGGGGGTGTCGTCTGAATTATAAACGAGCGGTTGTTGAGCATGTATGTAGTGAAGCTAAGACAAAAGACAAGGGGTTGCTAGGGGACAAAGAACGAATTAATAACAGTACGAGTTGAGATGTCAAAGAGTGCGGATTGCGTTGATGACAGTCGTTGATTAATTACTTAGTTGTGTTGATTATTATACGTTTGCTGCGATTAGTTCATGTTTAACGAACATTATTCTCTGATCAATTAACACTTGTTCAATCTACTTATCATTAATAAACTAACTATAGTAGTTACGATACTACATTATTATAAATCAGTTTGACAAAAAGATAGACTTCCATGTAGTAGATAATGATTTTCTGCTAATAGGAGATGGAATATTAGGTTTACCCGCGTTGCAACAATTGAAATTCGAGCTTTCCAATGACAAATTAAAACTAGACAATAATATTATTTTGTTACAACAGGATACGACCATATCACCTGGGCAAACCATATCAAAGACAGTGTACCTACTTCTAGGAGAACCAACTCCAGTATGCTTTATCAATGGTGGTGAGTCAAACCTAAAAATTACTAATGCTATCGAAATTTCTAACACCTACGATCAAATTTCTACATTCAGAGATCTAGTTAGACTTTCACATATAGAAAAAGCTCTTACAGAACCAATTGAAAAGATATTGCTTTATTATTTGGACGTCTTCAATTTCGAAACAGAACTCTTACTATGCACTTAAACATACAATTACGCTGAAAGAAAACAAAATCATAAACACTAAATCCTACCGACCTCCTGAATGCCACAAAACAGACATTAAGCGACAAATGGACGAAATGCTTAAGAAAAATATTATAGAACCTTCTGACTCTCCGTATAACTCTCCAGTATGGGTTGTACCAAAGAAACAAGACGCCTTAGAAAAACAGAAATGGAGAATTGTAATTGACTTTAGAAAACTTAACGAACTTACAGACCAAGACGCATATCCACTATCCGACATAGATGATATACTATCACAGTTAGGAAATGCAAAATTCTTTTCCGCCTTAGACCTATCCTCAGAATTCCACCAAATTCCTATGGATCCCGAATCAAAGAAGTACACAGCATTTTCCACGCCATAAGGACATTACCATTATAACCGAATGCCATTTGGACTCAAAAACGCGCCAGCGACGTTTCAAAGAATGATGGGCGCTGCACTTCGTGGACTTATTAACAAACATTGCTTCGTATATTTAGACGATATTATTATTTTTGGTCAATCAATAGAAGAACAAAACCAAAACTTAGCTACCGTGCTACAAAGTCTTAGAGAATTAAGATTGAAGATACAACCAGACAAATGCGAATTTTTGAAATCGGAATTAGAATATCTCGGAAATATCGTAACAGGTGAAGGAGTAAAACTAAATCCGAAGAAGATAGAAGCAGTAAAAAACTTTAGACAACCTAAAAACCCAACAGAAGTAAAATCTTTCCTTGGACTAGCAGGTTACTACAGAAAATTTATTCGTAACTTTTCAAAACTAGCAAAACCACTTACTGAACTAAGAAAGTCACGCCATTTCACTGGACTGACAAAAGTCAAGACGCATTTGATACTCCAAAACAAAAGTTATGTGACTCTCCCGTACTAAAATATCCAGATTATAGTAAACCATTTACATTAACCACTGACGCAAGTAGCGAAGGAATAGGAGCCATTCTATCCCAAGACAGACATCTATGCAGTCAAGAACTTTAAATCCACCTGAACGTAATTATTCTACAACCGGGAAAGAACTATTAGCAATAGTATGGGCAGTTAAACGCCTCCGACAGTATCTACTTGGACGACGATTTACCATTATAACAGACCACCAAGCTCTTAAATGGCTTCAAAATTGTAAAGACCCTTCATCAAGACTTATACGATGGAGACTGAAACTCGAGGAATACGAATACGACATAGAATATACTAAAGGCAAAGACAACACTGCAGCTGACGCACTCAGTAGAATACATTATACAACCAACGAATCAGTTACGAACGAAGAACTTAACACAGAACTTGACTCTGAATACGATATTCTATTTGAGTACGGACTACGAATCGGATCTAGCGAGAAACCAAAATACTTAAAGATCTGTCCTAACGACAAAAGCTTTTACCAACTGAAGAAAATACAATTTGGAGACTATGAACCTCGAGCATGACTCAACCAGATAGGGAATATCGTTCATAAGAATAAAAAGATAGGTTTTGGAGATTACGACTTCACAGAAACCGAGAAGAATGAAATCAAGAGAATGATTCTATTCTACAACAGTATCGATAAAAATAAAGAATTTACACTAGCATGTGAACCAATTCAGGAATTTACTGAAGAGCAAATTGAGGAAATTCTGCAAAAGAACCACGATTTAATAGGGCATCCCGGCATACAGAAAACATATGATCAAATAAGAGAACGATACAAGATTCCGAATCTTATGAAAAAGATTCAAGAATGCATCAAGACCTGTAAGACCTGTCAAACCGCAAAGATGTCTAGGATTCGACCGAAAGAAGAACCACGCATTACCAACAAAATAGCAATGGATATATTAGGACCATTGAAGAAAACGAAACAAGGCAATTCCTTTATATTTTCCATTCATGATGAACTCATGAAATACGTTATCCTTGTTCCTATAAAAAACCAACAAATAAAAACTATTTGGAATTCTCTGTTAAACCATTACATATACATATTTTCAGCACCTAAGAAAATACTGACAGATAGAGGACAAAATTTTATTAGTAGCCTAATGCAAAAATACGAAGAAGCTTTCAAAATAAAACATATTAAAACTGTTGAGTGTCACCACTTCTAAGAAAACTCTACATCTGGTTGTTTTAGCCTTCTCCGCCTTTGAAGTTGTAACCCCAAATTCTTTCACCCTGACGTCACCTTAGGCGACCACCTCTAAGTATCCTCCGGATAGTTGACACCTCGCCACCCTGATAAAGAACTTCCGAGAATGATACCCCCTCCATCATTTCCATCGTTCTCGCGTAGTATTTAGACTCCGAATAGTGACGGCCAGGCCAGTCTGAATTGTAAGCCGATACTGGAG
>JACXIM010000084.1:0-32394 GCA_014737505.1 Bombus sibiricus
TAAGAATTGTTGGAAAATATAAATTTTATAGCTCTGTGATTCACAGTGTTATACTAACTTAATTACCCCTATTATCCTAACCGAAATAAGGGGATCGATCTCATCGTGGTGTCGATTCGTGCAATCGTAACGGGAATTTACGACTCCCGTTGACGCGTATTCTCGCGACCGCGTCTCCCCGCGATTGGTCGAAAATACACGCGTATTCTCGCGACCGCGTCTCCCCGCGATTGGTCGAAAATACAGATCTAACTACATTAATTATATATCAAGTGCCAATAGACGATCATGATTTATATTTAGCAGCTATTAATAATTCTATTTCACTGTTGGAGATAGAAAATATCAGTTATTATATCTTGTGATATGGATAATGATTTATGCTACTATAATTAATGTTCATTGTGCTATATGTATGTCTTTCGTAGTATTCGCAAAACTCGTGCAAGTTCATTATGCAGCATTAATCTATGTATAATGTCTAAAATAATCAGTGTATCTCTTTTCTGCGGTATTAATCGAATAACAATATTTCTGCAAAACATTCATCAAATAATTCTGCAAAAGAAACCAAACCAAAGATGAAAGAACGTTCGCCGAATATTTAGCCTATACGATTCGAGAATTTTTAAAATATTGATTACCTTACTTGAGGATACTGTGGCGGCATCCGACACGGAACTTTCCGTCGGCTTCGCGACATAAAGCGTTAGGCCGCCAAAACGCAACATCGACGTGCCCAATGTACCATCGATATCCCTATGCTCTTTCCGCCGAATCCTCGGAAGAACACAAATGCGGCAACCGCCGCGGCACATCTAATAAACGCGTGCTAGTGGGGATGTCGATGGGCATCTAAGGGAAGAATCCGTTTGTTCTCTCAAAGAAGAGGCATTCGGTTCCGAGCTGCGAAGAGCGTAACATCTCGCGAGTCTGTACGAAACAAGCCATCAACTAGTAGTATTTTGTTATTGTTATTTTGTTTATCGTTTTTTGGTAAATGTTAATAAAGATAAATGTTATTGTTGAACCTATCGTTCGATCCTGCAGTATCAATCAACACACGTATTCACCTCAATACTATTCTTTCGGTTTTCTCATTATCGAATTATCTCATGGACTGTATTTATATTTAACATAATTTTATCAAATTCTGGTTTATTGAAGTAAATTCTGTAAATCTTCATATTCACAAATATCAAGTGATATTTAAACATTTCATGTCATTATATTACACATTCTTGTGTAGAGGAATCAATGATACTAATATTTGTTTATTGAAACTCTATATATAATAATTATATCATTGATTTTCAATATTACAATTTTAATAATATTTAAAAGGAATAGAAATATATCGAGGAAATATAATTTCACGTTCATTCGTTCAAAATCAAATGTATGAACTAGTCATAAAAAGATGACGATAAAGGAGCGTATGTAGAATTAATGTTTGACATTTTCAATGCATAAATTCATTACAGTATAATTTTTCTTTAATACATGTATACTTATCTAAAACTAATTGCGTGTTTTTGTATTTAATTATTGATTACTGAAATTAATTAAATCCAGTTTGACCGTGGTAATCGAGCGAATGGTAATTTATTTATTGAAATATTTTACAAGGGTACAATAGCTGGAAATGGGAAAAGAGAACAATTTGAAAGTATCAAAGGTGATTGCAGCTAATCAAATTATATTTATATACATAGAAGTAAATATAATTCGTTTATCATAGATGCCATTTTATGTTACTAATATGTTATTAAATAGATACATTCAGTTTAAATGAACGTGATGATGGAATCAACATAAGTTAGGAGCAAAACTTTGACGAGTAACAAAATAGACAAATATTTTGATAAAAGTGATAAAAGAGAAATATTTGATAAAAGTGAGAACGAAGTCAATAAAAAATTGTCCTGTGTTATTAAATATATATATAATCCTCACATATGTATATATTTTAAGATAAGCACCATTTGTCCAAATATGAATACTATATTCCAATCTTGATATAAAAATATGCGTTTCATCTTTCATTAATATTCTTAC
Organism: Bombus sibiricus; assembly: GCA_014737505.1. NCBI lineage: Eukaryota > Metazoa > Arthropoda > Insecta > Hymenoptera > Apidae > Bombus > Bombus sibiricus. The sequence goes on from JACXIM010000084.1 coordinate 2,059, forward strand.
GTTCACCTATTATATTTAAATAAATATACAATATTTGTATACTTAAATAGTTTAGCATAAACACCGTTTCCCCGAGCAAACTAGCATTACTTCTAAAAAACCATATTTCATTTTCCATTTTTTATGAAATATTGCTCGCGCTAGGGAATACGAATTCAAACGCGCAGCCAGAAGCTTTTGAGACGGTCGATGCTCGATGTATCGGAATGTCGCTGAGAAAATAATTTTCCGATGTCGATGCCAGGCTTTAACGTTTTTTTCCCTGGTCCCGTATTTCTATAACGTTCATACGCGTCGGCTCATAAATGCGTTTTCGTAATTATGCCTTGGTTCTGGCTTGGTGAGGCCGCGCATTCAGATTTTTCGCCGCGTTTCCCTTTCTCTTCTGTCTGTGGCTGTGCAACAGAGAGAAACTCGAACGTTGGATACGACTCTAGCCACTAGGTGCCTCGTGTAGAAAGGCAGCTCTATTAACGGAGTCGACCGAGCTAAAAAAGAAAGGAAAAAAAAAAACAGAGAGTAAATTTACCATCCCTTACGACCTTAAACGAGCGTTTTAAATTAATATGAGCTGAAGGGAGCAGCACTCTGAATAACGAATGGCATTGTGTCACTGCTACCTGTGTAAGTGCGTTGCTTTCTCCTTTCTCGATCGATCGAAGGAGTCGCAAGCTGTTAAATGCACACCCAGTTCAATCGTCGGAGAATTTTTTCGCCGAGCAATTTAATGTAATTCAATGATGTTCTCCGCCGGGATTCCACTTGTTTCACGATAATTCGATCAACGTGGCGATCGTTCGATCTGCCAGCACACGCGAGAGGGATATTGATTTCTGGAGGAAATTGTTGCCAAAACGTGTTATCGTTGGATGTTAGGAGATGCGAAGAGGCTGCGTTTTTTCATATTCACGTTTAGGTTTGCACTTTGAGATGTTTTGGGGATTGATCTTGTTTGCTTTATGCGGTCCGATACGAATTACTTTATTTTTTTTTCTATGTGATAATCTTTGCATGATAGTGGCAAGAAGAAGACTGAGATGTTCATTCATTCTACTTATTTGTTTTGGATGTAGATTTTCATTGAACAGCGCTCAAAATTCTTAGTCTCTTTGTTGTTAAAAGAAAAGGAGTAAAAAGTCTGTCTAACAAGATATTTTTCATACGACTGCAAATTTTCAATTTTGTAAATATATTTAGAAGCGGTAGCGTAGTCGAAATTAAGTTATTTCTACATTTTTAAAGATGTATGCAATGTGAAATATGATGAATTGAAACTTATTTATTAAGATAAAAGTCACTATAAAATTATATAATTAATAGACTGGTTCAAAATTATTCTAGAGGAAACAAAAATATATTATAAATTATAATAGGAAACTTTCACGTTGTTTATAAGCTATTTAATAATTTTGCATCGTCAAAAGATAGATAATAAATTAATGTACGTATATTATGCACTTAAATTAATTAATTCAATTAATTGAAATAATTAGTTTATGTTGAATTTCCTACTCGTGCTATAATTATGCTTTGATTCTCTGTTAATTATGTCGTTTCACTCTTTTCAAAACCAGCAAGATTATAAATATTTTTTAACATGCTAATTTATTTTCGTATATTACACATACATTATATATGCTATAAAGTATATTATACATATATTATATATTATCAATAGAAATGTAAAGCGTGTTGTGCGCGCATATATTTTTGTCTTATTTTTCGTATCTGTTCTATGTCTAGTATTTTACTTGATAATTTTTCTTGCCAATATTTTATACAAAAGCTTTCAGCGATATTATTCGTCATAAATCAGAACCAATTCACGTTTAAGCTAATTTCGCAAAGTCTGGGATTTCTTGGTTTTCTATTTCTGAAACTCACAGTCTTTAATTAGGAAATTAGTTCTGCAATTCAGAAGATCTAAATCTACATATTCTCAATAGAAGGCTGATTGTAGAGGCATAACATCAGCCGGCTAATTTAGCTAATTACTCGGTTAATAACCAACCCTGTCGAAAGTTTCTTAATTTCGTCGTTAAATGAACTTGGCTGACAAAAGTTCATTTAATTATTATGATAACTGTTTTTTTTTTCTTGGCGTAGTTATGTCACGGTTTCAGATGAATTATTACGTAAATATCGAATACTTTTTTTAAAGAACAATACTGCGGGAATTTTATATTTTCTTTGGTACACAGAAATTGATTTAAATTTTATCTGTGTAGAAGTCGCCGTGTAAGATGTGCCACGTGCACTTTCACGTGCACGTTAATGTGCTTTAGATGGATATTAGTGTGAAATATGGAGATGACTGATACAAAAAATTACGCTTCATCCATTTTTGCTTTCATGAAATGAACACAATGGTTAAGTCAGTAGTTTAGGTGCCCAGGGCAATTTCAATTGTGAAAATATTAATTATTATCGAGCGTATCGGAACATTAATTAATAAGAGACTAGAGCATGATATCGTTGTGAGAAAAGCTGAAAGGCATTATTACGTGTGTTTTCATTTTAATGATTATATTTATGAAATAGTTCGAAGTTAATGATCTACTCTGACCTGAAAACGAAGTTATTCGGTTATTTGAAAAATTCGATTATTAGAATAGCGCGTTCGATTTTCTAAAAAATCCAATTATAGGAACAGTGCATTCGACTTTCTGAAATTCTATTCTGCTTAATATGATTAATTGATATAAATATATATATTGTATTTGCGACAAATTCGATGATGCTTTGTATAAAACATTTAAATCTAGAATTGAAGCTCCTATAATAGTAAAACTAAATGCATAAGAATGAAGGAACTTACTGTATATTCGTATTTAAAAATTTCTTCACTTATCGAAGAAATATTGAATAATTGAATAAATATGTAAGCATTGTTTTATCAAGCCTTAAACCTTTCCGAGGTCACGTTTTTACTCAGAAATAACAGAAATTCTATACTGAAAGAATAATGTCACCAGCTCGTACACGCTAGAAGATTATTGAACAGAATAGTGCATATTTCGACTAATTGTATTATTGCAAGGTGCTTAAAAAAAGAGTTCGTAATTCCTACTAAAAAAAAAGTTTGATTTATGCGACAAATATAATCCAATATAAACGCATAAGATGCCAGAGTCTCTAATTTGGATATAAAAGATATAAAAGATTTGAGGAATTACCTGTGCCAAAAAGCTAACGTTGGTTATTAATTAAAGTGGAAAAAATGACCGACTTCATTGCCAACTTATGTCACTTCCCCTGAAAAATGCTTCAGAGGCATATCTTTGAGCCAGGGGAACCGAAGAATAAATTCGTTCAGCTTGCGCCTTCACGTGTAATCGTTAGGATATAAATTCTGTCCCGGGCTTGATCGATGCTCCGCGAGGAAAGATTTATATCTGCTAACCAGATGATCTATGCGATAAACTTTCTCTTTGAACGACCTTCATTCATAAGCATTAGGACACTTGCTGGTCTCGCACGAACTGTGACATAATTAAATCGCAGATATTTATGAGAATATTAAATGCGTTGAAGGGTTTAGAATGTATTAATATGGAAAAATATTCGCCACATTCAGAGCAAAATGTCCATTGTAATATTCACAGCGAGCCAAAGTGACAACACGTCCTTCAAGACAGAATAACATTTTTTCAAATTCAATCAAAATCAATCACTTGATTCGTTCTGAGAAATTTCAAGGATTAGTTTACTAGATGATGCGCGAGAAAAGTGTTGAAGGAATTGCAATTGGTTTTTGCAACATTTTTGTCTGGGTTTGTAGTAAAAATTCAAACAACACATTTTGCTGATTTATGCCAATTATGTGGCTATATACTGAGGGGTTTTGTCGAAATCGACTGATACGGAAACAGGCGACGAAAGACATAATAATCTTTAGATTTTAGACCGGAAGATGCGAAAACTGTAATTTTTATCCATTTTTAACCGTTTGCAGTTCGTAGCAACATTAACTGATTTCGATAAAATTTTCAGAACATATAACTGGTACCAATTCGTTGTCCTAATTTTTATTACAACCCCAGATAAAAATGTTGTAAAAAAAAGTAAGATTTATTTGTTTTTTCGTGATTTCGACAAATTTCACTTTCTTCAAAATGTTTGTCACATGTTTGAGCCAGTTCTTCTAACTTCTAAAAGAGATCAAGTAAGTTTGGTCGTCTTAAGAAAATTATTTCGTTTTAATAAAGCACGTGTGTTCACTTTTACTTCTTACTGTGAACTGTAACATTCAGAGATTTCTAATTTTAAAGGAAAAATCTTCATCTGGGAAGAAATCTTTCACATACTCAATTTTTAAATGTATGATTTTCTCACGTACATTATGAAAGGAGGATGTTAAAAAATGGCCACTTTTGGACCTGCTTGCGAGCGAAAAATTCACGCATTTAACAACGTCTCTCAAGGAACAGAAAATGTTACTGGCATTTATCCGAGATGAGATGGGAATGCTGAAAAAAGTGAGTGCCAGGATGAAGAAGTGGCAGCGGTCAAACTTACCCACACGTTACACTTAATCTTCATTTTCTTCAGATACTGATCCATCTATGAAATAATTTTTAGAAATTCTGCTGGTAAATCGATTGAAAGTTTAGAATCGAACAAATTCCAAGTACCACAAGATCGTTGTTGGCTATTGTTCTCACGTAGCAACAATCCGGCGATACTTCAGATCTACTCGATTTCGAACTTCAAGTGATTTATCAGCGGAATTTCCGAAGAATTAATATGTCGATACAGATGGACAATTATTCTGTAATTGGATCAGAATTTGAAGAGAACGAAGATTAAGTGTAACGTATGGATAAGGCTAACGGCTGCTACTTTTTCATCTTCGCATTCGTTCTTCTCAACTTTCCCATCACATTTCGGATAAACGCTAAGAACATTCTTTGTTACTTGAGAGATGCTCTTAAATGTCCTGCAGACATTTTTCAAAAATGGCCATTTCTTAACATCTTCCTTTCAATTTGCCAATTTATGTGTTATAAAGTAACTAAAGAATAGTTTCAAAAATTTGTATTCTCGCTTTATATCTTTTTATTTGTAAAAATAGTTTGTTACCAGATGACTGTATGTGTATATGTAGAGCGCATGAGCAAATCGAAAATTAATTCTTGTGGAAATAGAATAAATTGTTCACCTTGTTAGTTGTATACAATTTTCACCACATTTTAGTGTACTGTAATCATATTTGAAATATAAGAGAAAGTAATAGCTACGATTAACTGTGAGATTTTCGGATTAGCACGCAAAGATTATAACGCAAATATAGAATGGCGATGCTTCATATTTAATAGCATGAATTGTAGTTTATAGTAATAAATGTAGGTACGATACATCTGTGCATGAAATGTATAATTTATCGTAATAATAAACTGTGAATCAAATACGTATTTATATGTTCATAAGCACTGTATGTATTCAAAGGTAAATTATATCCAGAAAAAAATAAGTTTACATAAACATTCGCAATTTAGTAATAATTATGGATCATTTAATTAAAACAATATGAACGGAATTGTTAATTTCCAATGGAACTCCATTTGGGAAACCAAAACTTCGGACATGCACGAACTAATTCGTTACTTTAATTATAAAATTCAAGGCAATAAACTAAATACAAAAGATCAAATGATCATGACTGGACTTAGAATGAATTAGACCGTAACGCATGGACTCCTAACGGATAAATCATCAAAAGTACGCGAAGAATGCAATATCCCAATTACGAAATTTATTACGCAATTGGATAACTCGAGGTATGCAACTGATATTGATATTCGGGAAACGTTGATAAATCCAGCACACACGCAGCAACTAATTGACTGTTGGAAGAAAAATTCGTTATACTCTAAGATCTAATATAAGCGTGTTTGTATTTAACACTAGAAGTACCACATCGGTGAAATTGACTGGTTTTAAAATTTTATTTTAAAATTCCTACTTCATGTTATATTTTTTTCCGCAATGATGTAATGACTTTCGCAACGATAACTAAAAGAATAATATAATGAATTTTATTTTGTTTTTTATGTATTCAAACTGAAAATAATTTTTCATAATAAATCAAGGCTACTTATACCAATACCATTAAAAATGACTGGTACTTGTCAAAGTGTAAAAGGGTCCTGCAATCTGTTTATCAAACCCCAATTGACCAGTTTCCTCGTTTTGTACAAATTCCCACACGTTTTTACAATTTTTACCGGGTATCATTCGATATGACGATATCAGTTATCAGGAAAATTCCGGATCGATCGCTAGATCGCTAGATGCTAACACTAGAAATACCACACCAGTCAAAATGACTGGTTCTACAAGTCCCTTAGTCCCAGATGGATTAATAGTACCAAAAATGTACCACATGACATGGAATTGCTTCTGTAAGAAAGCAATAAATCAATAAATATACAAATATTCTATTATTACGAATTTTTTAAAGACCAGTCATTTTGACTGGTTTTATAATAAATATATAATAAAAATATATAATACAATGTAATTTTGTTATAAAATGTAAAACATTGTGACACTCGTGTAAATTATGTCACGTGTTGCTAATATCCTTATTGATATCCTTGATCCTTGATGAGACATTAATAAAAAAAATTAATTACCTATTTAATTAAAACAATGTCTAATGAAATCAGGCTTCGAAACTAATATTCGAACTTTGCTTGTCCTATACCAAAATTGTCATGCTTCTCTAAGCTATGTGAATGTTAATATCATTTTTTCGTCGTTGGGATTCGATGGAAATCGTTTGGTTTTCGAGAGACGCATTGGCTAATGGGTAGAAAAGATAGACGATATACATATTCAGTAGCTAGTCGAAGGTTTGCAGTAAGCGTAAGGGAGGGATGATAAAATTCGAATAGCTTGCAAATTACAGAAGCTCGTTGCAGTCTTCTTAGCCGAAGTCGATGAAATGTATTCAAAGCTACGTTGGGCACAGTCGGTTGATAAGATATGAAAATAGGGGAAAAATGTCGACGTCTTTTCTGTTTTATCAGCTTTCCTCTCCTTTTATCGATGCCGTTACCTACCAGAAACATTTATGAATAATTCAACTTCTTTCGTATAGAGAGCTCGCTCCGGGCTTTTTACGTTAATAGATGCATACGATACGATTTCACATTCCCTCTGTTTTCCATCTTTTTTCCATTTTTATTCCTTACTATGCGTGATTCTTGGTTAAAAATAAATTATTTAGTTTAATATACTATAAACATTTCATCAGCTCCTAAATAATTGATACTGGCAAAGTACAACTTGGATAAGAATATCCTGTCCGTATTTTCAATTTCTGATTGATCAGAATACATCGACTATGTTACTGTTTTAGTTTTTATCATTTTTTTTTAATTTATCCTATTTTATCTACGTATTTTTAATCGACCGAGAATTTTTCTTATCGTTGACTTTAAATGCGGTTCACTTTTTAAACTACGTGTCTATCCAAAAAATCTGACTTTAAATCGTCAACCGTGATTTATAAAGAAACGAGACTTTAGGATTTTTTCAGGACCGAATTTCCTTATCCCGTGAAAAAGGTTATATTTCTTTATTAATTATTAATACAAAGTTAATATAAAATATTAAAGCTTCGTTGGATGGTTTTGTGAAAAAAATGTGATCAGATTAAAATTTTGATTTACTTTATTATTTATCCTCGTTTCCTTGTTCTGTATATTCTTAAAAATTTCGTACGGTTCTATTTACATATATTTGATATGTCGTCAGTTTGATTATTATCCAATTTTATTGTGTGAATTTTCGCATATGTTTACGGCTGATTTGACTTTCTAATTTCTAGTTTCAGCGTATCCTAAAAATAAACTTTATTTCTATGTTATTATACGTCTGATACGATAACACCAAGGAAACATGCAAATATATCGATGTTATCAAGTATACTTACATGAAATGCCTTTAACCGCTTCCTGTTATAACATTTAATCATACGCACAGAAATACAGCTTGTACTCCAAATGTAACAAACAAGAGTTCCATGTGTAATTTACTTAAATTTCAATTTACAAAATAAAGCAGTATTATCCACAAATTCTACGTATGCATGTAGCACGTATACTTTTGTACATCTGTCGCGATACTAAAACACTCGATTTAAACTCAGCCTAATTTTAACATTGCTGAAATAAATTTAAAAAGGTAAAAGACAAGTAATAATTTTTAATTACTAAATTTTTGTTTTTGAGAGTTGCTCGCAACACAAACGTCTAAAGAGAGCCATATTCGTTATCAGAACGTTAGAAATCAAACAGTTATTTGCTGTTCCCGTGGGCGCGTCTCGGGGCGCGCTAGGTCCGGTGCGCCCGCCGGAGTGGTTCAAACTTAGGCGCTGGTAACTCAGCGTCCCGGGGCCGCCAAGCGATCCAGCGGGGGAACCGGACTGCCTGGCACGGCGGCTCTGGCGACGAGGCGCGGTGTGACATGGCTGCACATCGCTCCATTAGGGGATGTATTGTGCGCGGAGGGGGGGGGGGGGAAGGCCCGGTGTGTCGCCGCACCGGTTCTCGGGCCCCTCTCGATCGCAGCCGAGACGGTCGTCGTGGAGGTTTTAGTCGGCTGGAGTCCGGCACTACCACGCCGCTTTCCCCAAAAGCGGCCTGGTGTCCGTGTGGATTTCCTCCACGTTAATAAAAAAAAAAAAAAAAAAAAAATACGTATTAAACTGTTAGATCCTCTCATAAATAGCGTGACTTGAAAGCTGAGTTTGAAATCACAAAAATTATTACAATCGAAGTTTTATACAATTGGTATACAGTACATAATCTAGTGCATAAATTTGTATATACAGTACATAACTTTATGAAAAAAGATAAAGAGTTAAAAAAATAAGGACAAATTCATCATTGATTAATTATCAACACACAATTCATTTCTTTTCTTTTTCATTTAATATACGAGAAACGATCGTATTAGTTATGAAGTGACTTCATATACATACATGTGCCTGTATTTACTCGTATGGAAGCCGATCAACGAGTCGTCTACGAGTCTCTGTCAATAGAGTCTTCATTCGTGTTTCACCCTCAATTCCACCTGTTTCCACATAAAGTATGCATGACACGGATGAAGCGACGGTTTGTTCTTTTGGTCTTTCAGCGCGTGCAAAGGGGGAAGACGGACAAAACGCCGTGGCAAAAAGTACGGACCAGAAGTTACACGAACCAGTCGTGCGTGGCTGACCATGCAAGGATTTATTCACTGTTTCAAGTTGACGGGAAAATTTTAGTCCATTCGGTCCTTACCTACTACCGCGGGCAAATGGTCAATAATTTATCCTTTCATGGTTTAAGCCCGCTACACTGGCAAGGATCGCGTAATTAATTTGATCAAAAATTCAAACCCTCGTCGAAACGCCTCTTTTTAGCCATTCACCTGACGACGCGGTGCTGCGACGTTCTTCTGATTAGGCTAACATAAAACTGCGCTAGAAATTGAATAACTGGCTGGTCCAACCAAGTGACCCTTTCTAACGATATTTACCCGAGTTCTGGATTTTTGGTTACTGTTTCTTGTTACGATTTGCGGTTGGTTTTGCTAACTTTGTTGATTACGCTGTTGTGGTGTCAGAAAGGTAAACTACGTTCAACTTTTATTTAACAATTATTGGATCGTGGTAACCAGATTCCATAGTTTAATATCATTCTGATTTATTAAATAATATGTATGAATTATTCGAGGGTGCAATCTTGTTCACCATATCTCTTCAGATATTTCCTTTTCAAATTTTGAAATATTTTGCTCCTTAAAAGTATAGAATACAGAAAAAGCAGCAGAATTTAGATATATCGCATAGTGAAAGTAAATACTTAAACACTATCTATATTTTAATAGTATCTATCGAAATATAGTTTTTATTTCGGGTCATATAGACCCGAAGAGAATAACAGGGTTAGAGAATATTTATTTTTTACAGGAATTTTTTATCTTTGTTGATTAAAATAATTTTTCTAAGAAGTTGTAAGTATATGAATATGTCAATATATTTGGTTACTGATTATCATTTTTACTTTGATCATTATCCTTATACCTACAAGAGACAATACGTGAATTTGTCATACTGATTTTAGTGAAGATTTGTAGATTCGTAGGTCAGTCAAAAATGCTCGACACGTGTCCCTTTTATCGGCAATCGATCACAATCAAGGGATGAGCGTAGCCTTTAAAATTGGCGGAAGAAAATGTATCTGCTAGAATACTTCGAGAACTATCAGAGGCGACGGAATTGTGTCAATGGATGAATTTTGTATTTTATGACAAAGCAAATACGTGTCGAATATCTTTGGCTGCGCTATGAGTTTGCAAAATGTAGCGATATTCTTTGGAGAAATAAAGTTTACTTTTCTAGGGTTATCCAGTTAATCTTCGTCTATAAATATTGCACTCTGCCATAGTTATGTACCTTTTTTCTATATAAAGATCGTAAATAGAGTTTCTAACTTTATTGTCAGAAAAATTGTAAATCGTAGAATTGATATCTCAAAATAGATATCTCAAAATAAATAAATATAATTGTTGTTTTCGTTTCTACACGTATGTGGTGACGAACAACTTACATTTCGTTTCTATCGTTTGCATTGCATCCTCATTCCAATCAATACGTAGTTCGTTATCTTCGTTATAATATAATAGAATCTAAAACTTTAAAAAAGACGTACAAAAAATTATTTTTCTACGTTATAAACAATATGAATATAAATATGTTATAACACGTACAAATATACGTAGAAGCTGTTTTCGACATAATTCGATAATCCCTTCAAAGAGATTTATATACGAAAACTTTAATGGTCATCGTTCGTATGTTTAGAGGTTTAAGGATGAGATGATAGGTGCATTAGGTCCGCAGGAGTTTCATATTAGTCATCCATTTTCATCTCTTTCTAGCAACGGTATAACAATACTGATGGAATAATAGCATTTGTAAATTGAAATAGTTGCGCCAGAATCTGAATTTCGTGAAGTGTCTCGTGAATATTACAGAATTTCCTGCGTATTTCGGATAGTATTACGGAAATGTTAGCCTGGAGCACATTACAGAAAGCATTCCCTAAATTAAACGGAGAACGTGTCTTTTAATATTTCATTCTTAATCGATGATATTTAAAATATTCGAAGGAAATTTTCATATGCTCGTTTCAAATGACATTATCTCATTGGTGCTAGATATTATTATTTTTTTTCCCGATTCTAAAAGCTCATTATTACATCTTAATAGCAGTTGCAATAAAACAATGGACTTTAGCAGTAATATTTTCTTTAACATAAGAAATTAGTTTGAGTGTATGTGGAAATTCCAATTTCAATCTTCTGATTAGACTTAATAATATTTTTTATTCGTTTGTTACGAAAGCTACAATTTTATAGAATTTTCAAATTTGATTACCGTCAATTACGTGACTATTATCACACTATGCTTCCTTCTAGAACTTCAATTTTGTCAATTTCTCGTATTTAAGAGAGATCCTCTACAGACATATTTTATTAATAAAAATTCAATTCTTTTTATACTTTTGAGCAAAAAATTTCAATAGTTATTAAATATGCCTTTCGTTACTGAAGTATGAATATATACATATTCAGAAAGTTATGTTAAAAATTATTACGTCAAAATTATAAAATATCCTTATATATTGAAAAAATATCAAAATATTTATATGGATGGCATAAGTTAAACTGATGTATACGTATGAAATAATAACGATGAATTTTGATATTTTTCTAACAAACCTTCTTAATATCGAATATACACGTAACAGATTTCTTTTTCTTCCTTGTAATTGATAATTGATAATGGGAAAACATATAATATAGCTGGTATTGGTTTGACCAATTGCAACTTCAGGAAAACAATATCTCATATGCATCGATCTAATATTCGTCAGTAATAGATATAAAAATTAAATAAGGAAATTAAAACATAATATAATTTACAAATAAATGTAAGGTATTAAATAATTTGATAGCGAAAGGACTTCGAATCGCTTACGTTGAATTTATCGTACTGAAGTATTCCTTGAAACAAACAGTTGTCAATGTAATCATTGCGGATACAATGAAATAATTAACAAATAGAGGAACGAAGGTTCGACTAAGTTGGCTGGTTTGTTTACCGGTATCTTTTCGAAGTTATTAAACTTCAATTTGCAAACGTTGTCCTGTTCGTATCGGAAAACTTTTCTAGCTCCGACACAATAGCAATATATCCCTAGGAAGGAACGCGCGGGACCACTATTTTTCTCCAATTTAAAGTTTTCTGTCTTTAAGGCACTGGCTACGAAAATTAAGTGTACAAAAGTTTCCTCCGGACGGATAAACCGAACTTGTTAAACGGTATTGTGCTGGGAACTCTCCCAATATCGTGCAACTTGGGTGATTTCTCCTCGCATTCTTTCCACGTGGCCGCGTTTTTCGCATTGCTCTGATGAAAACACGTGTCGTCAACGCTATTTGGCTCTGCAATATACGAAAGAATTGCAAAATATGTCGTAGGGCGCGGTAAACGACCGTTATCGCAGCAAATATGCGCGTGAAATTCCTCCAACAAAAGAATCTCACGCGTGATAAAAGAAAATGTTTAAGTGCTGTATTTAGCAGACTAAAAATTACAGCGATCTAAGTCAAGACATCTCAATGTTTATGAGAAATTCATGACATACAGGGTGTCTGTAAAACTTAGTGTCAAACTTCAACAGCTCTGATACTGTAATATTCATCAAAACGAACAGAAAAGTGTTAACCAGTTAATCGCGTTTGATGAGTATACGCATTGAAGAAGAATTATTTTTTTGTGCGTTTGACATGTATACTGGTCGTGTAAAATAAAAAATTACCATTTACTATAAAAAGTCCAAATTCTAGTTAGGAGAAATAAAAGTATCATTTAGTGGTATGTTTACTTTATATTGTTTTTATTGTCTCTTTTATTTACTTTTTTATTGCTTTATGAAGAAAAATTAGATTATTTTCTTCGATATATTGGTTATTTCCCGTATAATGTATTTCTTTTTCCAAACTCAGTTGATTATTTTTCCCGTTATATCGGGTATTCCCGAATTGTATATTGTATATCGTAATAGAAATATTACAAGAAAATATTTCTCTATCTTATAAAATTATACGTATTACATAAAAAGAAGAAAACAGGAAAGTCGATTAAATTTTTTGATGGAATGTGTTGAACAAATTTTTGAGGAATATGCAATTCAACAAACAGAAACTTCGTAAGTTAGTCGACCAATTACGAGCTCAGTTGCAAAACCTACACGTTTCATCGGAAAGAATTTTCTTAATTTTATACCAGCTGTATCATCAAAAGTAAATTCATTTCGAAGATTTGCTGTCTGTTCAAGAAATGGAATTCGCAAGGAGACATGTGAAGTGCCACTTTGTGCGGTATTCTGTTTCGAAAAATACCACATTGAAAAGGGCAACTGAATTTCTTATATCGTTTTTTAATTTTTTTCGTTTATGAATTTTATTATTTCGTTGCAATTTTGAAATTTCGTGCAACAATAATTTTGTCGACAATGAATCGGTAATTCTTTCGAATAAAAATGTAAGCCATCAACCGTTTTGCTTTAAATTTGTTGTGAAATTTGTAATAGCAGCATTTGCCCTGCTTTTGACGTGTATACTGGTCATCGCTTGATTTCATTTCCTTCCTAAACTAAATTAATTTCTAAAACTATGTTTCCCAGTTAATTGATCAATAAACATAGGTTGAAAACCCATTAGTTTCAGAGTTGGGAGATGTTCAGTGTATAAAAGTAGCGTATAGTAAAGCAGCTGCTTAGTTAAATGAGTTTATACAACGAATCGAAAATTGTTGCCAAAAGGTAAGAGAAATAAAGGAGACCTTTCAACATATGCGTGCTTTTATGAGAAAACGAGCCGATCCGTGTTGAAATGAACGAGGAGATATCGAACATGTGTTGCAGAGGTAATGTCCTAGTAACAAAAACATCTCGTAACTCCGAAACTAGTGGTTTTCCAACCCTCATTTATTAAGATCTTTTTGCTTGTTTTGATGACAGCTAAAGTTTGGCACCAACTTTTATAAATTACGCTGTATAATCTTCTTCCACGTCCTAGTTAAATGTCAAATGAAATTTAATATCTATCATATAGTATTATATCATATAGTAGATATAGTATTATACTTATCTCTCTTTGTCATACTGCTGTAAATCGCAATATATTTAAGTAAATATTAAAAATCGATAGTTCTTGTGTTAATTCTACGATATTATATCTCTTTTGAATGTGGTAATGATCTTAATAAACCAGTACGCCTTTGTCACGTAGGAGACACAAGAAATCACGAAATTGACACATCACCGGTGATTTCCTCGCGTCGCAGTTTGAACGTTTCACAAATAAGGTAAAGAATTGAACTTTAGATATAGTAGTAAATTTTATTGTACGAATCCAACACAGTGACGGTTCAGAGTGTTACAACAGAGAATGTTTTTTTTTTTTTTTATTTGATAGTTTATTTACAATCAATTCTGCTAGAGAATTTTAAGTAACTTCATTTGGCGTGGTACAGTAACTTGGATTATAATAATTTATATTATGATTGATTCTAGTTTTAATGCTTCAATCTAAAGGGTATTTTCTTTTTAGTCTGCGGGTCTGATCCGTCGTGTCGAGTAGTTGGGTGACTAAAGGGTTGTGATGGTTGTTGACTCTTGTGTTATATCTGTATTTGAACTTGTATATTTCTTCTTTGACTGTGGGTATCTTGAGGTCGCGGTGGATAACAGAGAATGTGGAGAGCTGATTTTAGGAAGGTTTATATATTATGGGTTTGGCTCCTATGAAGGGAGTGTCGCCGGGGGTGTCGCCGTAGCCCAGGTCAGAGATGGCCATGCTGTTACTGTTTTCTGACACTGGAACACTCTCTACGTTGTTGTTTCGATGGCCTGCGGGGTGTTCGTTAGACCCCCTTGGTTTTTCTATCGCTAATTTATGGCTCTGTGACACCTTCATCGTCAGATATTATTGTCAGACCATTATTGAATTAATCTGCTTCTTGATGGTTCTTTGAAATGTCTTGTTATATGACTTTGAATATGAATGTATTTTTTACCACATAGATCGATTGCAATATAATTGTAACGTAGACTACGTTATACGAATGTTGCAAATTTTGCGGAATAACGTTATAATTTGAAATCAGCCTACGGGTAACAAACAACATAATTGTTATTTGTATCACGATCGATACCACTATCGCAATGGAGGCATAATGTTCAGTTAATTGTACTAATTATATTGAATCGTTATTGGCGGATTTTGTTTCATAGAAGAAAATGAACTGAAATCAATTGTGCGTGTGTGTGCTTACTTATAATATTTTAGTAGAAAATATCCTCTTCGAATAACGAAACGTTCAGCCAAGAGAAGATAACAGAACGTTTCGGTGACACGTGATCTAATAAAGGAGAGCTTGTTGTAATTTAATATCTTTTATGATATTGTTGACGTTGAAAGGGTGGAATGTGTAGACACGAGCCTAGATTTCATTATGGTCAGAGTAATGTTACATAGATTGAGGCATAAAGATTTCTTATGACCTCTTGAAGTATCGATTGACGTTTACTAAGGTCATAAGTCATCTCGAAAAATGATCCTTATAGAATTCCATGACACTGACGCGAGAATAAAGATACACCTGTTTCTTTCTTTCCCAAATAATCTCGCATTTCTCTTTCCATTTTCAATATACCTTGCACGTCTTGAACAATATAATTTTAAAGAAATGGATCCTAAATTGAAATTTATCTCATTTACTAAATCCTATGACGATCGCTAGCAATATTTTTGTACATTATGCACAATTTGTATATTTCTGCATTTTTTAATTTTTTATAAATGCATAAAAATCCAGGTTCTGGTAGTAACACAGGTTGAAAAATTAGTTGGAACAACGATTGAGAAAAAGACACACAACCGAGAAAAGAAGAAATTTATTTTTATTCTTAATAAGATTCTTACTATAAACTCTTTTATCTCTTCGTAGTCCACAGTTCTAAATGAAATAATTATCGTAAAACTTTTAAATAAAAACTTCGGTAAATTTCTAATGATTCTTCGTATGTATCTCGTTTTCCATGAGTATCCTAATACCTGTAAGTAGTATACCCTAGAAAATGTCGATAAAAATTACGCTTTATTTCCCAGCTACGTTTTTTGCCAAAAATTTCAATCGCGAATGAGAGACGTCATCTCAAGCCGAGTATTTAAAATTAAGTTTTCCAAAAGTTAATTAACTTCAGATTCCTTCAGACTCATAAACGACGCTAGTTACGTAATATGCAATGGTCTGGCGAAATCAAGATCAAAATCGCCAACATCGTAACAGATGTAAACTAGTGTTGTGCACAGCGTTGTCTAACGCTGATCCAACATTCTGCGCAGTGTCGTACGAGTTTCAGCTGTAACACAGTTATCTGGAATGGTAAGGCCGGTTGCATACAAACAACGCGATGCACTTGTGATCTGGCAATGGTGAAATGCATACATATAAGCGCGCGATTCCGCTACTAGAAATATAAACTTGCCGAATCGCAGAACGTCAGCGGCTGCGTCGCATCGACCTAGTATCCTCTGTATTGGAGTCTAATTCGCGTTAATTTGTGCTGAATCACGTGCATTTGATGAATTTCGCTAGGTCGAAGGAAACGTACGCGATTCCGCGCACTCGCTTCGAATACCGCACCGATCTTCCTATCTTACGCATTGTTTCTGTTGCGTACGCGTAATCTTCTGAATTCATTAACGAAACATTGTTTACGCTGATTTCTCTTCTTCTCTTCGCGTGGATAGAAATGGAATTCAGAGACGGGATATTAACTTTATTCGTTGAACGATTCTGTTCGATACTGGAAAGTTCAGTGGGAATATTTAGATTCGCTCAAAGATTGACAAAAATTGTCAATTTTACGAAACAATGTAACAGTTGTCGACAACATCGAAAATTGTCGACTCGAAAGGGAAATGAGTGTCTTCTTGGGTTTGTTTTTTTAATAATAGCAGATTGATCGATTCTTTAGCTATTGAATACATACACAATTGAATTGAATTATTGAATACAAGTCTTTCAGGGAAAGCGAGAAACTGGAAGCTTGCAAAAACTTATTTACTAAACAGAAAATGTTGGCAAGAACGATATACTCTAGGAAACTGTAATATACAAATATTCTTTGAATTTCTCCTTAAACTTGCCTTTGAATAAATAAACGCGAAAAAGTTTGTTTCTTCGATAAAATTGATATTTAACGTTGCTGTAACTGTACGTTTGTCAAAAACGAATAAAAAGTAGTTCATTCTTCGTCAAATCTTTTTTCATTGCAGAGGAACAATTCTGGTTAAAAAGCGTACAACAAGATACGAATAAGTCAGCGGAATTCAATTGTTGATAACCAGTTTATCGATTACACTAGTTGCTCACAATTAAATTAGCGTGCAAGGCTCACGAACAGAGCACCATCGAGGTTAACTGAATGAGGAAACAGGAACAGGATCAGGAATTACAATTTCGAGGAGGAAATAAATCCGTGCGATTCGATACGTGAACACAACACGCATTCGGGTTCACAACTGCGAACGCGAAGTAACTTTTTCCATGTTTTCGTTCAGTTTCACTCAGTTTCACATATCTCTATCTTGTTTTCCATTGTATGGCGTTTCGCTAGGCGTTCGATTTTCCAATATTTTCCAGTGTTTTTAATCTTGTTGCTTTTTTTCTTCTAAAAAAAAAAAAAAGGAAAGTTTAGAGTTCGAAGGAGACTTTAAGAGATTTAGCCCTGCTGTTCTTCCATTCTTCCTTGTGTTCCCTCTTCTCTTCAAATTTTATAATACAATAAGACTTCCTATGATACGGAAGGTACATGCTGCGTTATACGAATTTCGTGTTGCATGGGATCCAAAACACAGTCGGCATTAAATAAAAAGTTCATTTTAATATGACAGAAAATAACGTATCGTCTATTTTATTTTTAAATAATAGAAACTCACGATTTTCTTTTTTATATGCATAGAATGACTTGAAGCACGTAAAATTAAGATTTTCCCACTGAAATATATATTATAAATATTTAGAAATAAGTTTCGTCGATATCGTTTCTCGCATGCTGTTACATTTTGTACACACAGTTTTACATTGGGCTGAATTTTCTTCACTCTCAGTAGTTGTATGTACCTTATTCGCAGATGTTTTCATTTGGCATTATTTTCACTATTTGATATTATTTGGTATTCTCTTCCATACGAGGATAGTAGAATTTTTTGATATAAACACGGCGTTGTATGGAATTCTACTGTTCTTTATTCATAACAGGTATAGAATATAAAAAGAATGGTAAGATTTAAATACACAGGATCGCGAAAGTATTCGAATACTTATAGATAGCTGTCACGAATACATTGTGTGCGTTATACGAAAGAGTTTCAAGTTTCATCAGCTCTGTTATGAGACTCGATCATCATGAGTGAAATTTGAAATCAACCTGAACTCTGTGATATATGTGTATTATAATTGATATACATATATGGAAATCACGAGATATTTAGTACAAGTTTATATTTCGCAGAGAACACAACAGTACTTAAACAGTCAATTATCCGTTACATAAATAAGCCTTAGTATTCAGTGGGATCATTACTAACTTTTTACTAGATATCTATTTGTAATAAATATCTTGTAACTTCTATATATATTTTTACATTGGTTTCAAATTTTGTCAATAAAATATGATACAATATTATACAAATATATCATAATGACAGTCGTGTCTTATTGCAGTGCTAATGAAAATTCAAAGTGTTTTATATAACACACACAATATGGACGTAAAAGTTTTCTGTGGTAAGTGTCCAAATAAAAAATATCGTGAGAAAATATATGTCGAACACTAAAGCTAAATATTAGGCTGTCCCAAAAGTTTCATTCGTTTCATAAAGAAATAATATATGGTGATATAATCATACTTGGTATTATACAATCTTTTGTTCGAAACTGTTCTTCTCCAAACCTATTTGTCTCTATGTACCTCAAATTTCGTATTGCCATCGTTGCTCTTCTCGAAATTTCAAAATGTTTCCAATAACACCCATAACATATTCACAGTACATTGCTACAAGTTGTACTGTTCAGATATTAGATCGTCCGAAAAGTTTCTTTCGTTTTATAAGGAAATAATAGATGCACAACAGATGCATTGTTCCAATAGAACGAAATGGATCATACGTAATTCAATAAAATAATATAGAACAAAAAATGTTGCGCATCTATTATTTCCTTGTAAAAGCAATTTTGATGTAACAAATTTGAGTTTGAAAAAAACAATTTTGGGACAACCTAATAATTAAAAATTCAGTGCATTCTAATAATACCTATTCAGATATAATATTTTCATTTTTGCTCGTACAGACCCGAAAGGAATAACACGATTAACGTGACCTTTCCCGCTTTTTCTCCATTTTCATTCTGAAATAGAAAGTCACTCGTGGGGATGAAAGAAAAGCATTTAACTCGCGAGTAAAGTTTGGACAGTTCTGACTGATACGACTTTGTTCTTACCCAGGTGTCATTGTTATAACGGCCAGAAACAGATCAACGGAGTTAACATGATTTTTCTATTTTTCTACTTCTACCTTTATTCTTGGAACAAAACGACATACATAAGAGTTGAAATGTTGGTCATGTACGCACAGCGTAGCATCCGATGAAGATTGAAATAGATTGTTAATTTCTCGAATTTAAAATTACGGTAAAAGATACTACTGATGCTAACGATTAGTGTACACGATGAGTTCTTTTTCTAACTAACCTTTTTCTTATAAGAGATATATGTTGAACGCTATTAGGAAAATATATATTAAATGTTAAATAATTTAAATATTCCATACGTTTGTGAATAGAATTATGACACAATGAAGTTAATTAACTTACACAGATGTACGTAGGTATACTTGGAACTATTCTGTGCACAAGTTTGGTTTTACGACGAAAGCAAGCAAAAAAGCAAGATTATTCGAGGTATGAATATTCAATAAAACAATTAAGTTATGTTTGTATGGTATTGCATTGGATAAAGTTTTGAAGATCCAAATGGTTGATATGTTATAGTACTACGTGACTTCGATATTGTACTCATTTGTATTGTTATTAAGTTAGAAAAATTTGTAAAATTTATAAAGTATAAAATTTTTAAAGTACAAATTGTAAAGTACAAATTAAATAATAAAAAAAAATTTGTATTGTTCACGTCAGTAGCAATACTGATAAATGGAAAAGTTGATTTTCGAAAATAATGAATAAAATATTCCAGTTGAATATTCCTTTCTTCCAATTTAAATTAAATCTTGTACTCACAATCAGCTATCAACTTCTATATTTATATTTAACAATTTACATTTTACTTATTTTTATTTTTATTTACGTGTTATATTTGACAATATCTTCTGTTATAAAAGTATCAAAATATCATTCTCATTTTTTGAAGCTCGTACGTTTATATGGATCTCCGTTTTAAAAACATTTATATACGCGGAAAGTAAAAAAATTTTGCTGTTTTAAAATTTATACGCTCGTTTAATACCCGGATAACCATACGGAATACATAGATTGTTGTTAGGTAAATTATAAACAGGAGCTTTACGAAAGAATTACATAGAGCAAGAGCTTTAATTAATACTAATTAATTAAATTAATAAAAAAGATCAATAGAGTTTTAATTAATAATTGTTTATTGATATAAAGTGTATGAGCAAACAAATAAAAGCGTATAATTTGAATACTTGAATATTTAATTTTATGAATGTTATAAACGTATACACTTTTCAAGAATATGCATCTGGAGCAATTTTTTCATGTTTTAACAAGAACATGAAAAGATCGTTAAAAGAAGTGTAGAAATGTAAAGAGAAAATACGAAGCCTTAAATATAGAACATGAGGGTTAAAACGAGTAATACTATTTATGGGTTAAAGATTATCAATAGAGTTTGTTGAATATGAATTATCAATAGGAATTTTCATTAAATATAATTTAAGAGAACAGTGCTAACGGTGTTATTTATTAAAAACATACGTAGAACAAAAAAGATCCGTATGTGAAATTTTCGTATAAACAGTAGTATACAACCACTGGAATCATTTTATTCTTCCTTTAACTCATCCAATAAAAATGTAAATTTTCAAACTGCTGATGTTTATGCTTACATAGGAAATTTAAAGTTTCATAAATATACAAAATGTACACGAACTAAAAAAATATAAGAAATGAAAAAGAAAAGTAACATAGGTCAAAAAATATAACGATAAAAATACCAATAAAAATATACAAATGTACTCGCTGCAATATTTAGTGGATTAAATAGGTCTCTGTTTATATACTGTCCCTTTAGTTGTATTGATAAAAGCATGAATTTATATAAACATGCCCAATCTAATAATTATATTTTGTGTCGTCGCACGAATACCAAAAAGACAGGCAGTAAAGGAAAACTCGGTCAACGGTATAATAATCGTGCAAGTGCTTTCAAGCTTGAACGTGAATCGCAATCCGATTTTCCCTTGCGCGGCCGATTCGCGGAAACGTGAATCGATGCACGCAGCGTGAAGTTTTAATGCTCGAAATATCGCAGCTGTTGATGTCGCGCATTGTACCCGCCGATGAATTATAAAAATCTCCATAAAACATGAAATAGTTAATGCCATTACGTGAAACGCTTTACCGAAGGAATTTATTCGCGTTTCCCTCGTTTTTTTTTTTTTTATTTTCTGCCTCGTGCTCGTTACCGCGTTTTTCATTTTCATTCTACCCGACCGCGTTATTGTGGTTTGCACTTTATACACGCAGCCCGCGCTCGTACAAATCGTGTTTCTGTTCCATAAGAATAACCGATTTTAATAATACGTGCTTTTGAAAATGCATGCAATTACTAGATATATATCGCGCCAGTGTGTGTAATCGAGGCTAGAGCTGCAGTTTGAAAATTCCCGTTAATTGCGAATAATTGCTACGCATTGTTTACGACGAAACATTATGTCGGATATTGAAAACCGAATGGAGGCAAAGAGAAGGGAAATTTGCGAAAATTCTGCGTCACGGTTAGCTCATTCTATGAAAAGTTGCTTCATGCAGGTTTTGAATCAAGATTTGTTATTAGACTACGGTTCGAGTGTTTGGAGTATTCATTCGAGTTGCTAGAGTAGTGTTGAAGAATATGTAGAATGTATACGATATTTTACAATGTACGAGATATTCGATGTATTTGTCCTAATATCTATAAGGATAACGAATTTGTCTCTGGCTTCCATTTCTTTAATTTTATTCGTAGCTCGAACTTTATACTTTGTATTTAGCTTTAGTCATAAAAATCTGAATTTTCATAAATCTTTACAGCCTAGATATGTGAATATTTTCCTTGCATAACGAAAAGTATCTTTCTGCAAGCTAATATATCTCTTCGTGTGTACTTTGTAAACAAACTGGATCGCTTACGTTCGCGTTCAATTTTTATTACTGCTATGAGTTTTGAAGAAAGGTCCGAAAAATGTTCAGACTCTAAAACATTTCTATTGTACAAAGTCAGCCATTGACTTAATTCTTCTGAAAGTAAATGAAAATAAAATAATATCTAGAAATATCTAAAAGATGGTATATTAGATATACTAATTTTATCCTCTAAAGTATAAAAGTTTAAACAAAACCTTTTAAAAAGTAGTTCGAAAATTAATTATATAGAATGGAAAGAAAGTTTTTCTTGGTTGTATGTAATCCATTAATCAATAATTGGTTGGGTAAAATCCACTTAAAAAGGCAAACGTTTGTGTGTCATTTCCTGTAAGGAAATCGAGGAAATCTCTCCATTTTATCCCTTCAAGAGAAGGATTAAGTAGGAGTAGATTACCTTAGAATTAAGATAATGTTACAGTAAGTCTTAAATAACAAATACCAATGAAATTTTCTCTTTTTTGGCATAATGAATTCAGGAATATCTGTAATTGTATTCTATGAAAATATAAAAATATTAACAAAATGTATTTCATGTTGATCGTTATATCTTATTCGTAACATAGCTTAAAGAAGCATAATTTAAAGAAACGAAGGAGATATTTGTAAAACTCCCTAGGAGTTCGAACACGGACAGAACGACTTTCTTTGTTTTACGGACAGCCATTTTGAGAGACACGCATTTTCCAAACGGACGGACAGAGAGCAACATCAGAGATGGACAAGACCATAGAAGAAAGAGTAATTATTTAAAACATTGAAAATTGACGGAGAAAGATCGGTAGCTCAGGACGTTGAAAATCGATTCTCGATTTTCAGGTAGATACTACACAGAACTTGTTATTTATTGTTTACCGTTATTAATTGGTTGTTGTTTAT
Source organism: Bombus sibiricus (assembly GCA_014737505.1). Classification (NCBI taxonomy): domain Eukaryota; kingdom Metazoa; phylum Arthropoda; class Insecta; order Hymenoptera; family Apidae; genus Bombus; species Bombus sibiricus. The sequence continues at coordinate 25,517 of JACXIM010000084.1, forward strand.
TTAATTATTACTGTTATTAATCGTTGTTAATTATTAATTGTTATTTACTGTTGTATTTCATTTAAGTATTTTCACAATAAACTCGATTTTCAGACTTCAGAATCGATCCCTGAATTAATCGATAGTAGAACCCTTAGATATTTTTATGCGAGAAATAAATTATAAAGCAACAAGATGAAATTCCTCTGTACAAAGTATCTCTTTCCTTACAGAAAGTTAGTTTTTGAAATCACTTGAGCACACATTCGATTGAAGTATTCAAATGACTTTCGAATCGAACACTACTACTCTACTGTTCGATAAAATATATATATATATATGTATGTTATGTATCGTGTTTGTTGAAGAAACTTTTGCATATTCATACGTGATTCCAATACCAGTGATCCAGTAACTTTATTAGCATATATTTTAGAAATTACTCAAAGCGTTTTTTTTTCTATAACAAAGACGAAAGAACATTTTAAAATTTGTATCAATGGTAAGTTCAACGATCATAATTTTTGATGCCTTATTTAGTTATTCATTTCGAGAATCATAGGAGAATATAGGAGCGTGAATTTTGATTAACCTTTAGAACTCGCTATATTTATATGTATTTGTTATATATAGCTACAGTGAATATCAAAAATGGTTGCATATTTATATGTGTTGTAATTAATTATTTTCATAGTTAGGTATTTATATAAACATATATCTTTGACAAATACTAAGTTTTATACTAAGTTTTATATAATTTTATCAATAACATGTATACTACTGGTCAAAAGGTCGCAATCACTACGTGCCCCATCGAAATCAAAATTTAAGAAATACGTCTTTTTAGGTTTCTCGTACATTAGAAAACTTACTATTTTACTACTGTTAATATCCCTAAATAAACAAATAAATAAAGAGAAAATAACTATTTATGATGGTAGATAATAATAATTTACGAATTAACAACAAAACTAACAGAAGGTGCGATATAAATAAAACTGGCGATGAGAAATTGTTGCAAATTTTGATTCGCAGTATCCTTAGATAACAAAACACACATGCAAATCGTTTTCATGGCTGCTGTATTTAAAGAGGATGCTACATTTATCTTCCATTTCGTATCGTAAATTAAATATGTCACTCGAACTAACCGATTTCCTTTATTTGTCTCTAAATGCGCAAAAACCATAAGCACGGTCGACAGCGCAAAAGAAAAAAGGAATAAAAAATAAAGAGGAAAGCAAACGTATTTTACAACAAGAAGCGATATTTTCCAGGCGTTAATGCGAGGGCGAAGATAAATAATTTCGAAGAATTCACGTATTAACAGAAGCGTGTTGTTTCTCATAGCAGAGAACTAGAAGAATTAATTATTACTAGACATTTTCTTTTTATTTGCTTTCAGAACGAACTACCGTCCCCATGCTTGGCAGTGCCTTTCCTGGGACCACTTTAGGTGAGTCGGGCGTTGCAGTAATGGAAATTTCTCTATTAAAATTTCAGGCAATAAGATTGTTTGCATTCCATCTTCCGCGCTTTCCCATCCCTGGTGTGATTCAAAGCACTCTACTCGCGTTTATTATCGACCGATACAGAGTACTCTTGCATTTTAAAGAGAAATCGATAGTCCGGGAGGGGTGGAGACTGTAAAGAGCTCGATAGCCGAGCGAAAATTCTTTTTCACCCTTCATAGAATGTAGGGAAGTCCAAGTTTCGTATCGAGTTAACAAACGTAATCTATGTCGGCCAGTGTAGCATTAGTTCGCTGATATATCAATAGAAAAAGACCTCGTGTCTATTTTACGTGAATCATAAATAATTGCACAGGTTCTCCAGAATTTTACCATATATACAGTTAGTCACGAAAGTCTACACGTACATCTGTCGAATTTTCTGTATCTGACTTATCATAGAAACAAGAAACGTACTTTGCCAGAAAATTATTTATCACCTGCCTATCAATACAATTATTATTGATATATTTCTAAGAGGAATTGAACTTGTAAAAAACTTGTAAAAAATTATATCTGAAATTGCAAACTTAATTTCTCCAATACCAAGGAGATACATACACTCACGCAGTACTTAGATCATGCTTATGTAAGTACACGTGACGTTATGTAAGTGCACTAATTATATTAATTATAATGAAATATATTGCGTTAATATTTTATCAAATATAATTAACATTATATATTATTGTAATATTAAGCCTATTCTTCTTATCATCTCATGTATATGTTAACAGGTGTATGTAATTTCTGTATTTTATATTTTTTTACTTCTCTGTTATTTTTGTCGTAACGTCTTTACAAAATTCGTAGAGCTGACGTTTTCATTATAATAATTCATATCGCTATAGTATAGTATATCGCTCACATGTATAGTACGTAGACTTTTGCATCGTAATGTAACGACTGTAAATAGAACCAGAAGGACATTTACTATCTTTTGCGTTTATTTTCCTTCTTCGAAACAGATATTTCTAAGCCAATGTTCGAATATCCAAACGTATGAAAGTACATAGGAAATGTTTGAGATAAAAGCTCGAAGACATCTGAAATAAGAATATAAAAAGTTCTCGTGTCAATTCAACCCGAATAGCAATTTATTTTACATCCGTATGAAAATCTTCCTCCGAACAGAAGCGGAAGACAGTTTCTTACTTTTTTGCCACGTCTGTACCTAGTCTTTGTTCGTAAGAGAGATATCTCTAAGTTGACACAGGAATATTCAGAGCAACGGATAAAAGTACGCTTGCGAATGTTTGATAAAAGGGAAGTTCACTCTGAGAATAGTTATCGCCTTCCCTCTCTGGAACGTTTGTGCCAGACAGCGGATGATTCGATAAAAGAAACTTCTTACCTTGTGTTATACTTTTCAGTGGTAGACAGATCTAGCGTAGATAAGAGGAAAACGTACGAGACTTGTGACTTTCCGGAATTTAATTCCAACTTCCTTGGAGATCGACGATTTGATCTAAATCCCAGACTGAACTTCCCCCACACTGTATGCACATACGTAAGTAGGTGTATTTGTTCGGTAGTTGGTATCAGAAGTTCTTCTTATCGGCTCGTGCTTGGCTTAGATACATATGTATACCGGGTAAAAACAGAACTTTGTTAAATAAAACTTTTGTTTATTAATTCGTTTCACCTGTGAGGTGATAAATATCCCATATGTATTTACTGTTGTTCACTAAAGTATTTAAACACGCCTGTAGAAACTTTTAATGAAGAGATCACGTGTGTTATATGAAATATTTCGAAATTTTATTATCACTGTAATGAGACTCCACCATTATAATTATACTCATAAAATTTGAAACAAATTTAGACATGTACATTGAAATTACAAAATATTTGGTGCGAGTATATGCTTCGCATACGTCGCAAAAGAAATGAAATATTTAATATTCTAGTTAATAACACTCAGTAACACTTCAATGGGTTGATCTTTAACACTAATTATACGTTTAAAGTGACTATTCGTGTTGCAAACTAAGTTTTTATTAAATATATGCAGGGCGTGACAGAACATGCGGGACCCATTTTACGCCTGAAAACAACGAAGAAAGTTGCTAGAAACCTGTTCTATCTATCTTCGTTTGTGAGATACAATGAATTTTACGTTTTGATCTTGTATTATGCAATTACCTTAAAAGAAGATGCTCAAAGTTACCAACTCGCATTTCAAGGCAAGCCTATAAACGTCTTATCATGAATCCGGTTAAACTTTGAATGATTCCTGGTATTTCTCAAGTTTGTTGAAAACCTTGTTCCATTCTGAATATATCAACATTTTTAATAGGTATTCCGTACACAATAGACTCTATGTTTATATAAAATTCTTTCATTGTTTTCATTGCTGTGCAATCAGTTCCCTGAGTGGGTGCCACATGTTCTGTTACATCCTATATTTGCAATAAATATCTTGTAACTGTCACATACATTCTCAGATTAGTTTCAAATTTTATCGATGTAATCATGATACCTGCGTCTTCTTACGATGCTAATGAAATTTCAAAATATTGCGTATAACACACACAATTATATACGTAAAAGTTTTCAAGATATTTCCACGAGCCACGTAGTACATAGGGCAGTGAATAAGTAAGTTACTGCTTTCCTCTAAAAAGCTTATGAATAGCTAAAAAAAAAAGTGTTTCTTATCGTTAACGTAATGACATGTACGGCCTAGAAATATCATTGACTTAAGAACACTTCATATCGCAATATTAGCATTTGCACGTTTCTAGTCCCGCTTAAAGCGTTGCCTTAAATAACATTTCGCAAGGCTAGTAAAACTTTACCAGCGTTGCTAGCCGCTGTCCCAAAACACACACCAAAGACCAATATGAAAACCATCGCGTGACTGCTGGAAAGAGTTCGTCATTCATAAATCATCGAACATCATGTAACTCATATTTATCAGACACGTGCAGCGTATAACTTGTTCGTCAAGCAGTTCGTTGAGTTGTTCAAAATGTACATGTGAAAACCGTGTTTTCGATCTTTGTCTTCGTTACCCTGACCCGTTGTATTCGGATCCCGGACCACTTTCCTAGAAAATATCGTCGATTTCTTGCGAGCAATCTTCACCTTTCTCGACCCTAATACCGAGGTATAACAGTAACCTTACATTCGATCGTTACATTTTTAAGTAACTAACATAGTTCCTCAGCATATGCTAACGTTTATCGTAACAAGAAGCTAATTTGTGAATTGCGCTTTCGGAGAATTTGCATCCAATTTCCTAACGTCATTTTGACGTGGAATCTTTCACTTTATCATCCATGTTGGAATAATTCTCAGCCATGCTTTCCATTATTCGGGCAAACATGAAAATCGTATGATGATATGTCTGAATTATAAGGTGGGCATTGCTTCTATTTAAATTTACGCAAGGGAATCTGCCCACAAGAACCGTATACAGTATACATTTCGATATACGACGTTTATAACAAGGAAAGAATGCATATTTGTATAGACAAAGACAGTATAAATCTTTTTGATAAAGAAAGATTACAGTTGTTTTATAAAATTGTACATACGTATACGAATCTTTTTAATTCCCTTTTCCTTTTTATTACACGATTTTCTATTCTTATTGCACTGTTTGGTATAAGAAAGTCTTCATGCTGATAAATGTACGTGTAACAGAATTCTTATCTTGGAAAAAATCTTACACCTAAAGTTGAATTGATAGCTAATATCTTCGTAACGACCTTGTAACAAGGTTGACTCGGGATATTAGCAAAAGAAAGCTTTCCTTCCTCCTAGCTAATTTTCCTTCCAACGAGATGTTTTTAAACATTTATTCACATAACACGAATTGCATTGTTCATATTTTCGTTTAGTCCGAGTATAACGAAGATTAATTATTATTGTTATAATAATTCTTTTCTTGTATAAAGTTTTTACCAGATAATTTTGTATTATATATTATAATATATTGGATATATTAAGCGAGTAAAATTTCAAAGTTTATTAATGTAAAGAATCAAAAGAGAGTTGTGTAATAAAAGGGCGGATAATGCTTTTAATTAATTTGTTATTAATTAAAGCATAAATGAGATATTCTTGAGAGAAGAAGAAAATATTAAGGATTTTTCTTTTATTTGTAGCAAGAATCTCCTGGAAATGAGAAAGTTCTTTCTTTTCTCGATTCTCATGGTTTTGGAATCTCTTCTTGTATTTATTTTGTTGTTTTATTATTCGATTTTCAATTAGCTTACATCTGCAGTATCTCTGATTACGTATACATTGAATTCCATTAATAGTCTTCTGTGTCCGGAAACGTTCAAATTACACCTGTTAAAATAAATATCTCGTTGATTAGAAGTACTATTTACATTGTCTCTATAAACAAACATTAATTCTATTGTAGCCGGTGTATGACTTCGATTGATGTGGGATTGAAGCTCTCGAAATTTACAAACGATCGAAGGATTAGAATTCATTGAGCAACTTGGGTAACAATGTTCTTCATTGAAGACGACAAATTTGATCATTTTCAACTCTACCGTATTTGTTTTTCCTAAGACATTGAAAATCTTTTTCTGGGACTTGTTTGATATATCAGCATAAAAATACACGTTTTACAGAGACTTATATAAAGATGAGAGATGCTGAGAAAAATTAATCATCGGACGAAAATAAGCGGATAGCATCCTTAAGTGAAGTTTTTAAAAAATCAGGAAAAGCTGTTAAAATGCATTTCATGATTATTCGCAGACTAAAAGCCAAAAACTGGAGCCTTGGATGGATATGAAAATAATTTTTAATTATCTTCTAATCTAACCTAAACAAATTTCAGATTTTTGTGTGATCTTTTGATGAAACACACATAACAACCAACGTAGCAACGTAGCATCTCCTCGTCGTCAGAAATAAACTCTGTCCCTGATCAAAATCACCTTCACCTTTGACCTCAGTTGACTATTATGCGGTCCATAGGGGCGTGTATATATATACCAATATGCTATATTAACCAATAATGATATATCAAATGTTTGTCTCTTTTCGTTTGTTGGAACGAAAGTTTTTTTTTTTTTTTTATTTAATATTTCAAATTCACAATTTGTCCAATTTGGACATTAGGTACAATTTTTTAGCTGTTAGATTATCATGTGGGTGGCTACCCCCAGCGGGGTACCATCTTCGTGTTTGTTAGGTTATATTCTTTGTGAGATCTGCTGGGTGTTTCTTTTTCAGTCTTCTTTCTATGCTTGATGTGTTGATCGTTTCCGCAGCCAGTCGGTTCGGATGTGTTGCTATTCTTTCTCTGTATCTTCCCGCGCACCTGCTAATCTCCTCCTTGACCGTTGGTATTCCCAGGTCTTTCCGAATATCCTCGTTTCTAACGTACCATGGGGCGTTTACTATTGTTCTAAGAAC
>JACXIM010000085.1:0-44548 GCA_014737505.1 Bombus sibiricus
TAATACCATATAACGTTATACGTTATAACGTAATACTGTATAACGTTATACGTTATAACGTAATACCATATAACGTCATACGTTACAACGCAATGCTATATAACGTTATACGCTATAACATAATACGATATAACGTTATACGTTATAACGTAATACTATATAACGTTATACGTTATAACGTAATACTGTATAACGTTATACGTTATAACGTAATACCATATAACGTCATACGTTACAACGTAATGCTATATAACGTTATACGCTATAGCATAATACGATATAACGATATACGTTATAACGTAATACTATATAACGTTATACGTTATACTGTAATACAATATAACGTTATACGTTATACGTTATACGTTATAACGTAATACTATATAACGTTATACGTTATAACGTAATACTATATAACGTAATACGTCATAACGTACTACTATAAAGCGTTATACGTTATAACGTAATACTATATAACGTTATACGTTATACTGTAATACTATATAACGTTATACGTTATAACGTAATACTATATAACGTTATACGTTATAACGTAATACTATATAACGTTATACATAATAACGTAATACTATATAACGTTATACGTTATAACGTAATACCATATAACGTCATACGTTACAACGTAATGCTATATAACGTTATACGCTATGGCATAATACGATATAACGTTATACGTTATAACGCAATACTATATAACGTTATACGTTATACTGTAATACTATATAACGTTATACGTTATACTGTAATACTATATAACGTTATACGTTATTACGTAATTCTATATAACGTAATACGCTACACTGTAATACTATATAACGTTATACGTTATACTGTAATACTATATAACGTCATACGTTATAACGGAAAAGTATATAATGTTATACGTTATAACGTAATACTATATAACGTTATACGTTATAACGTAATACCCTATAACGTTATACGGTACAACAGAATGCTATATAACGTTATACGTAATAACGTAATACTATATAACGTTATACGTTATAACGTAATACTATATAACGTTATACGTTATAACGTAATACCATATAACGTTATACGTTATAACGTAATACTATATATCGTTATACGTTATACTGTAATACTATATAACGTTATACGTTATAACGTAATACTATATAACGTTATACGTTATACTGTAATACTATATAACGTTATACGTTATACTGTAATACTATATAACGTTATACGTTATAACGTAATACTATATAACGTTATACGTTATACTGTAATACTATATAACGTTATACGTTATACTGTAATACTCTATAACGTTATACGTTATACTGTAATACTATATAACGATATACGTTATAACGAAATACCATATAACGTTATACGTTATAACGTAATACGATATAACGTAATACGTTACATTGTAATACTATATAACTTTATACGCTATGACGTACTACTATAAAGCGTTATAAGTTATAACGAACTACTATAAAGCGTTATACGTTATAACGTAATACTATATAACGTTATACGTTATACTGTAATACTATATAACGTTATACGTTATAACGTAATACTATATAACGTTATACGTTATAACGTAATACTATATAACGTATATATATATAGTATATATATATAGTATTATGTTATAACGTATAACGTTATATGGTATTACGTTATATAGCATTACGATATAACGTATAGCGTGATATAGTAATGCGATATAACGTATAACGTTATATAGTAATACGTTATAACGTATAACGTTATATAGCATTACGATATAACGTATAACGTTATATAGTATTACGTTATAACGTATAACGTTATATAGTATAATGGTATATCGTATAACGTGATATAGTAATACATTATAACGTATATCGTTATATAGCATTACGATATAACGTATAGCGTTATATAGTATTACGTTATAGCGTATAACGTTATATAGTAATTCGTTATAACGTATAACGTTATATAGTATTACGTTATTACGTATAACCTTATATAGTTTAATGGTATATCGTATAACATTATATAGTATTACGACATAACGTATAACGTTATATAGTATAATAGTATATCGTATAACGTGATATAGTAATACGTTATAACGTATAACGTTATATAGCATTACGATATAACGTATAACGTTATATAGTAATACGTTATAACGTATAACGTTATATAGTATAATAGTATATCGTATAACGTGATATAGTAATACGTTATAACGTATAACGTTATATAGCATTACGATATAACGTATAACGTTATATAGTATTACGTTATAACGTATAACGTTATATAGTATAATGGTATATCGTATAACGTTTTATAGTATTACGATATAACGTATAACGTTATATAGCATAATGGTATATCGTATAACATGATATAGTAATAAGTTATAACGTATAACGTTATATAGTATTACTTTATAACGTATAACCTTATATAGTTTAATGGTATATCGTATAACATTATATAGTATTACGACATAACGTATAACGTTATATAGTTTGACGTTATAACGTATAACGTTATATAGTATTACGTTATAACGTATAACGTTATATAGTGTTACGTTATAACGTATAACGTTATATAGTATAATGGTATATCGCATAACGTTATATAGTATTACGTTATAACGTATAACGTTATATAGTGTTACGTTATATCGTATAATGTTATATAGTATTACAGTATAATGTATAACGTTATATAGTATAATAGTATATCGTATATTGTTATATAGTATTACAGTGTAACGCATAATGTGAAATATGCTACCTATTCTACCCGGAATTCTACATGTAAAATTTAGAAAATGGCAAATCAAGCACACCAACACATTCACTCCACGGTTTTCACACATAACCCGGGCGCAAAGGCCTACCACTAGAGAGACGTCCTGGGACGCCTCCGACATTCACACTCTAAAGTACGTACCATTTTCCTGAAATCGGCTGACGATGGCTAGCGACCATTGCGTAAAAATATTCCGTATATTTCAACTTTAATTATCCAAATATATTTAAATTTCAATTGTAATGAAATACTCATAATCATATATAATCATGTATATGTATATCATGTAAAGAAATAATTTGACTAGAATAGATCGTCGTATTTTAATCAATGTAATTATCATTGTAGTTTAACACTGAGATTAGTAATATTACTATTTATAAACTACTTATTAACTCCATTTATTAACACTGTTATTTTCTATGGTGTTTGGATTCATATTTCCGAATCCACAACTATTTCGAGATTATAATAAATAGCAAAAACGACGCAATTCCACAGCCTAACCACATACACACATAGTGGAAAATACGTCGTGCACGATACGCTAACGCAACGTCAGTCGCTGAAAAAATTGTTAAGCTTATAGGCTACTCGTCATGCTCATTGCCTTCCTCCCACCCAAGAAGCACCTGGGCACGTGAGTGAGATTCTGACAAAGAACATGGAAGGAGTTAACCTGAAAATCCTGTGCTAAAAATATGATTAGTCCATCTATTAGATTTTTGGATCTAATGGGCTAATATTCTTTGATTTTGCAATCTAATTTCATTTCAAATTTTAACAATTCAATACTTTATTTTATTATTTTAAGGAACAGAAACTATTAAACTGAATGAAGATAATTAATGAAGAATATACATATTTATAAAACATAAACTAAGATTCAATGCAAGTAATATTTATATCAATGAACGACAATGGACTCTAAATGAACTCTATTACTTGAAATATCCTCAGGCGATATCTTTATCAAAGCACATCTTTAAAAACACAAAGAAACGTACAAAAGTTGTTTTGATTCTGAAACCAGCCTGTCGCGGAATGTTTTCTTGCACGTAAAATTTGATAATATTTATCATAACGGATAGACAAAGTTAGACTTTCACATATACTTTCATATTCCATATCCCGAAGTTTACTGAAATTATACTATTAAGTATACCGTGTATACTCAAATGATAAAACTGCTCCATACCATCGTAATCATAATTGAATTTCCATATTAACGAAGTCTGAGGATATCAGACTTCTTCACTACAAAATACATAAACGAAGTCATTTCGTCGTTTATTTCAATACTCATATATATGCTCACATGGATACTTGGTCTTTATAAATATATAGTAATATTGAATATAATTTGATTTTATAAATAATTATAATTAATATATTGTGTCATTTTCATTCATATGCATATATATACTAGTTATATCTAATAATATAATATATAATTATATTATTATCAACATTTAAAAATTAGGTGTGCAAGAAAACCTATCCTAAACTAATAAATAAAATGTAGATAAAAATGTTACTACTCACAGGTATAATAAATACCCGCGGTCACTATGCTCGTGAAAAATTCTACGTATACAACTAATCACCCACCCGTGTCGATTCGGACCTTTCATCCTTAGACATGATTGAATGACCGGAGGAACAAAAACGCATGCAATTCACGATTAGATGTAAAGAATGTTGTCCTCGATATTGTTCTGATCCAAGGGATTCGTCATCAAGTCGTCATCAAATTGGAATCGTCGAATTCGATGGAAGAAAACTATAACAAAGCATAGAATATTTTAATTTACTCGTAATGACGGTATTAATTACTTTAAAAGTTTGAAATAATAAAAGACTAATTTCTATTAAATAAAAATTTTTAATAATAATATTCAATTTAAGAATGAAAATTTACAAGTTGTCAAATTTTCAACCAAATTTTATTTTTTAAATTATCTGATTATTATTTAATTTAATTATTAAATGAAACATAAGGAATCGACTTAAATAAAATAAAAAATACATAGTTACTTACATTTTTGGCTTTTGAAACACCACTAAGTCCTTTCCAGAGAACAGGAAGAAGTGACATACCTTGAACAAAATATGAATCATTATAATTTGTTTTGAGAAATGTGATGGTTGATCAAAAAATTTAACATAATAAAATATGAAACTCTTTGAGGACTTAAAACGAAATTAAAAAGAAAAAGAAATTAAAATTATAATAAACTCTAATTAGAATTGAAATTGAAATTCTAATATAAAAATTTAAAACCAGATATTAGTTTTTAATTAATAATAATTACAGCGAAATACAAGGAATAAAGTTAATAAAATACAAAGTGTGAAGATTCTTACATGCTTAAATTTAAAACACCGCTACATCCTTCCCAAAGAAGAAAAAAATGCAAGTTATGAAAAACCTGTAACAAAACATATTAAATATTATAATCTGTTCTTGAAAACGTACTTGTGATTGTTAGAAAACTTAAAACAATGAAATTTTAATAATAAAAAGAATAGAAATTCTAATAAAGTTTAATTACTACATAAAAAGTGGAACTTTAACATAATAATGACTTAGAAATTGAGACTCTATCGATTTCTGAACGATGTCAAACATTTTTATTGTGTATTTCAAGAGCAAAATTTTAAGATTTTAGTTCGATAAATAAGTTAAATACAATGTACATACTTACATTCTTGAATTCCAGGAAAGGCTTTATCTTCTTGCGAGACCTGCGACTCTACTACCGAAAACGAATGTTTAACAAAAAGAAAAAAAGAACGCGTCCGTTATGTCAACTGACAATCGGCGAACACACTGACTCTAATTTCGCGTCTGATTATTATAATTACATTTAATGAAAGTTATTATGCTCTAAATCAATATTAAATGTGATTTAACGCAGCAAACACTGATTCTACCGACCGCATTGCGCGCGGACACAAAAATATTCTGAAAGAAAAACTTTATTAGAGGTAGGGGATAGGAAAAGGAAATTTTTTCCTTTTTTCTGTCGAGTGTTTGTTTACGAAAATACTGCTTTCTTAGAACTACGAATTAATTATTATTTATTTACCATAGGTAGAATCATATATCATATCAAGAGCATGAAAATATACATATAAATATGATACCAAGAATGCGAAAGAAAATATATCGTTAGTATATTTAAAATATTTTCAAAGTACTTTTTATTATTGTCAAATATATATATGAACATTTCATAATACGATTGATTTGTAAAAGTTATCCGCCAAACTGAATGTCTGCCATTACAACTTCAAATATTTTATGCATTCCGTGACTTCGTTCTAATGCAACATGGCGCACGAAACTGTTCAAACTTGTCTGTGATAACGTACTTTCTCGAATGTAATAAAAGTTATTGAGAAAGACGAAATTAATAGGTAATATTATATTACAGACAATTTACGATTAATGAAGCAAAATGAAAAAGTTATTTGAATTTCTTACTCAAATGAAACAGAATCGAGAGAATCTATGTTAAATTTATGTTAAACAATCTATTCAATTTCTTCGGAAATATAATTTAATATATTCGAAAGAAAAAAATAATTTTTTTAATCTTGCATTTTTCATCTTGGTGTTCTTAATAAACCGCGAATTTAGAATTTGTTATATTAGATATTAATTACGTTAATATCACGAAATATTTATAAGAAATGGAGTTAATCTAATAGTGCATAAATATTACCACATTTCGACGAAAAGTTATCAAATTTATCGTTAATCACCATGGCGTCCTTTTGACTTTCATCCCGTCCTTTCGAATTGTACAGCATCCCTCTAATACATTAAAGCTTCCCTCGGAATCAAATAATAGTAATCTGCACAAAAAAAGAGCGAAATATTAAAACAAATGTATAAAAAGAATAAATTGTTTGAAAATGAAACAATGATCTTGGTCAAATTGTGTTTCGAAAACTCATTGTCCGAGCTACCGGCAAATGGGACAACCAAAAAGACAGTCGGAGACACAAAGGTAATTAAATAATAGATTACAACGAAGTATTGAAGAAAAACGTACAATTATATGAAAATAACAATAGTGCGAGTTTGAACGGTAGAAAAATGTCTACCAAAGTGCCAAAGCCACCTGTCGCGAAATGACACGGATGGATATAAGTCTAACTCTTCTGATTGTCCACGCTAAACTGACACCTCGCACCGCGATTTAGCCGACGAGTTTGGGTTGTGGAGGAGTGGGGGGCTAGAGTTGTCGGCTATCCCTGCATACACGAATAGGATTCGTCAAATTCCTGGAACACTTACACTCAAGGATATGTTTTTAGTAATAGACATATTATGTTTCAAAACAAAAAATAATACGTTAGGCTGAACAGTGAGATGAACGTAAAAGGTATAGAGAGTAAACACAAATGATTTAATATCATTTTGACGAATAAAAATGAATCTGAAACGATGATATCTGTGCTTATACGTTGTCACTTGATTAAACAAAATTAATTAATAGATAGAAAGTTGAAAAGATATAATTTTTTCAAACATAACGTGTAATAGAATATTATAAAATATTAATGGCAATGCCATTAGGCGATCCCATTATCAAAGCACGCCTTTGAAAACGTAAAAGTAAATCTAATTACAAAATATTAAATTATAAAAACATTACATAGCAAACACCGACTCTAAGACCGCATAACACCCGGTCACAAAAAATTTCCGAAAGTAAAACTGCATTTACAGAGAAGGATGGCAGAAGTGAGCGTTTTTCCAGAAAATACTACTGTTTCTAATTAAATTATTCATCAATAAAAAAATATTATATTACGAAAATAGAATATATTTGAAATATTATTTGTGCTTTGTAACATATTTCCTGATATTGACAAGTATTTATAAAGATTCCAAATGTAATACAATCTATCTGAAAGAATTATACTGCGGATGTTCGTTTCTTACATATAAACGACATTTTTTTTATAAATATTCGAAAACGCTTGTGATACACCAAAATTCTATACGTAAACATATCCGAGAATAGAACGATAACAGTGTAAAAGAGCCGTGATTGTTTATGAATCAAAACGTGTTTGCACGTGTCTGGTATTGTAGAGCTCTCGTGAAAACAAAAAGTTCTTGACAAAGATTTAATGACGCTGCGATGTTCTCGTCGAGAATTTACAATTCATATAATATATGAGATATTTCAATTTTTATTTTAATTTCAATTGAGAATGTATTAATTATTTTATCGAATTGTTCAAAACTCTATTTTGTAGTACAACTCGAGGAAAAAAATTATTTAAAATAAAAAGACGTTGAAGATATTTGAACTCTCTCTAAAAGTAAAGATTTTTTATTTAATTACGTCTAGTTTCATCTTGGTAATATTAAATATTGCATGTCTATGTGTATATTTATACGATTGATATATATATAGTATATATAATTGTCATATCATAAATGTGTATATCATAAATCAAACGTTACTAAACATTACTGTATGAAAAAGCATGGAATAGAATGCTAATTATTCCATTATTCATTTCTGCAATTAATCAATGAACTGTACAAAACAAAATCAAAGATTTAAATAAACTTATATCGAACTTATGTTTCAAAAGTTTATGATACAAGCTACTGGTAATGAAAACGATCAAAGTCTACCAATGGAGGAAAACAGAAAAAAGTCTCGCTCTTCGACAGTAGAATGGTGGTATCCCGCCAAACGTGAGCCTAGCCGATTCTTGATTGGTTGAGGCGGCGAGGCTTTGTTTCTATGCAATGCGCGCGAGAAATTGAAATACCAAACGCCGTAAAAATTTTCTTACATTTTACGAACTGATGAACTGAACATTTTCAAACCAGATAACTATAAGAATTTGAACACAAAAGTGCACACGTATATATGCGTACATTAACAAACAAGATTTCTTTACGAAAATCTAGTATTTTAACAAATATTTTCAGAATGAACATATTGTTCATTATGATTTTAAAATGCGAATTTTAAGTATTATGTGAAGACAGATAATTACAGAATTACAAATTGCTGTTACAAGCGAAATATAAAAAATTGTATGCTTATTCGTACTATGTAACAGTGCATATACGTAATCTTTCTACTTACTATTCTATTAATAGTGATATAAAACAAAATTAAAATATAGTCCATCAAATCTAATATATCCACCATGAAATAAGATTATGGTCATATAGATAATTTCTAAAATTTTCTGACAAAGAGAGGTTATTGTATAATGCATTAAATCCATATACTAAGATCAATCTTTGGCAGGCGAAGGTAATGTAACCTAAGAACTATGCACTAAATTTGGAACGTATGCGATGTATTGAAAGTTTTAAAAGTTTCTTTCAAGTTTCAGATATTTAATTTAAATTAGCGATATATTAGTAAAACATGAAATGAAATATATGTATTTACATTATAATTTTTAAACATATTCGTATTTTTAAATATCATTAAGTAAATTTCTAAATAACTAAGAATATACTGCTTCTTATTAAATAGTTACGAATTGTTTTTATTAGCGAGAAGCTATTAAGTGATGGTTGACAAGTTGTATCAATATACCACAAGTTGACGAAGTATACCAGTAATAATTTAACAAAGCAAATTCTTCACCGCGAACTTCGAGAGAAATTCGTTGGAATTGGAATTGTTGTAACGAACGCAGCTGCATTTATAACATGCGACATAAGTACACTCTTTTATATACTAAGCTATTTGATTAATTCCAAGTATGTAAGAAATTTAAAAAGCTTTTAAAATCGTATATTTATCATTGTACTATTGATTTTCTTACCATTTTGAGAATAATTACTATATCTTCGTTCTTAAATAATGGACAACTAGCGAAAAAAATGAAGAAAAGGCGAAGAAACGATGCAGAATATTCATGACGTGCACGTGATTCATCTACATGTTTCAGTTTTGTTGCATATTTCACAATCGAACATTTTCTTTTCTCTTCTATCGTACTCTTGTATCTTGTAACGTGACTGTTTCTCGTGGGAGATAAGAACAAGACGAAATGCGGTCTCTAGCATTTCGCAAACAAAAAAGGACGAAACTGTTTGCTTTTCTTCTGTTTTCTTCTTTTTAAATAGAGGTGGAAGTAAAAAAGACGAATATCTACAGAATTTATTCTATTTCCATTACACATTCTGTCGATTGATTATTTTCATCTGAATCAATTGACTTACTTAATAAATTCTTCTTGTTTACAGGCATAGCTAATAGAGATTTGGATAGTCTAACATGGCTTATTTTCATTTTTTTTTCTTAGCTCTAATACTTTGTTTAAATCTTTCTCACCAAACCTTATAAATTTAAAACTATTCACAGACTGTAATTCATTATTCCAATTCATTAACATTTCACACTGAGTTGCATTTAAAATATCAGGAATTTCTGAAAAATAAAGGAGGGTTTGTATATCAGCATATATTGAAAATAAATTTGGCTGTAATTCTTTACCTATTCCACATGTATGATATTCTCCTAGAGCTCTCTACTTGGTTATTCTAATTATATGTTCCCTGCTGGCATGCTGTCTACTCCTGTT
Source organism: Bombus sibiricus (assembly GCA_014737505.1). Classification (NCBI taxonomy): domain Eukaryota; kingdom Metazoa; phylum Arthropoda; class Insecta; order Hymenoptera; family Apidae; genus Bombus; species Bombus sibiricus. The sequence continues at coordinate 10,414 of JACXIM010000085.1, forward strand.
GCTACCTATAGATCTTTTAATAATAATTTGTTCCATTTCTTCATTATTTCTTGCTACGTACCTTTGGATCAAACATAGAACTATAACTAATCACATCTATAATGTACAATCTCTGTATCATCATGTACATACATCTTTGTTTTATCTTCGTTTCTAACAAACTTGCAGTTAACTCTGGAATATAGGGACACACACCTGGAATCATATGGTTTCTGATCCACAATATTTTCTCTCCTATTGAATTTTGTTTTATCAAGCGAGACATTTTTGCTTTCTGTCTATTTGATATTCTGAAACAAAACACATTGTCCATTTCCTTCTTTAGGACACAAAAGTATTATATAATCATATAAAATAAATGAAATGTACATAACAAAATCACATATTTTAATAGTAATACTATTTACTTTTTGGCTTTTTTCGTAATAGCGATAGACTTTCTGCTATTTGGATGTATCATTTTCTTTGGCTTCAAGAACTCTTTTCTCATTAGAGTGGCCTATAAAAAAACAACACACTCAAATAGTCTTTCTAAGATAATCTATTTTGTATACGTATAAATTAATAAAAATATTACCATGGCTATGAATTATTGGGTTGGCAACTAAGTGATTACGGATTTTGTTATTAGGTGGTAATGACAATTTCGATTATCCTAACCTTCAAAACTCGAACTCAGACTATGCCTTTACCCAATGTATAATCATGCGCAGGCGAGTCGTCGACAGCAACGACGGCGACGTCTATCGAGAGTAAAAGTAATATCGAAGTATACCTTACCATGAGATTTCCAGGTCAACAAACTTCAAAATTTGTCTCTTCTGTTTTAAGATATTCTTAGCTATTTTTTTTAAATCTTATAATGGTAACCTATTTTAAAATGTGTAATCTTTGATAAATGCATATTAGTAAAATTTCATATGAAGAAAGTTTTTGGGAATCTGTATCATATTCAGCGACCAGAAAACGAAGGCTTGACGGAAGTCGACAACAATGGAAATAAAAGTCTTTATCGTAATATAGCTTTTACTGTTTTTAACGTCAGATGGAACGGGTTTCGGCAGAAAACGATCCACCAAATGTCAAAGAGGCAATGAGCAGACTTTAAGTAAACACGAACAGAATTCAACATCCGATTATTATTATTACTGTGATCCAATAGAGTTTGGAGTAGTACAAAAGATTCCGCATTTGCGTTCTTGTTCACCATGCGACATGATAGAAATCGATTTCTCTTCTTTTCGCCGGTCTCGATTATCCTATTTCTCTTTATTCGCATATTTTTTAAACACGAATATAGATTTTTTACGATTATTTATTTTGTTGATGACATCATTTAACGAATTCTTTGAGAACTTCGCAAGGGAATCCAGACATAAATGATATTTAAAATGCTTATAGCAGCTCTGAAATAAAGAAAAGCGATATGAATTTGAATTGATGGATCATTTCAATGACTTTATTATTTCCATTTTAGACATAACACAGGGGAACTTTGTAATTTTTAAATCTCTTTGATTTTATATATCTTTCTACATTTATTTTTCTTTTTGCATATTTGCATGTTGCCTTAATTGCTATCTTTTTTTACCGCGAGGAGGGGAGAATGCTATTACGCATACCCAGTGATCCGTGCCACTGGGTTATGTGGAACTCGGCAGGTGGTACGCCATATCCACTAAAATGCTCTCCTCTATCCACTCTTCTTATGGTACAAGTACCAACCCCGGTACCGCCTTTCGGCATTACTTCAGGGTTGGCCTTAGGTGTGTACCCCTCATTTAATCTTTCCTGTACTTGTCTCGCTTGCATGATTTTCCTGCATAATCCCTGGAACCTCGTCCAATTCTCCTCCTTCCTGGTCACCACCTCGATTAAATTCTCGGTTGACAGTGGTGTGCCAACGTAATTCTCCGATTCTGTTCTCTCGTATATCCTAGAGCAATGGAATAACGCATGCTCCGCATCATCTCCTTCAGTATCACAGTTTGAACTTAGTTAAACTAGTTAGATTAGAAATTATTTACTGTTAGTACCGATAGACTTTTATTTATTTCGATCACTGTAAAATGCTATAAGACATTAAAATGTTAATAGTCTTTGAAGACATAGTTTCAGGAAAAGGCAGTTAGTATATTATTCATTAATGAATACGATAAAGTATTTACATGTTAGGATTTTCAAGGTTACATGCATATGTCGACATGATATTATTTATGGAATAGCGTAATTCATAATGATAAAATTTACAATTACTATCTAACTGTTGCTTTCTTGGTAGGTGTTAGACGATGTGATAAGAAATATCTATGAAATATTAGAATACAAAGTATCAAATTATTATTCAAGGACTTTTTCAGATTAGGAAATATACAGGCACATTGGCAAATAGAATGGAAAGGAAACTATACACTACACAACTAATATATGTATTTAAGTAATTACGAATTTTCAACTTATATTCAAATATTTATGTCAATCAATTATTTGCACGATTTCTAGAATAAATGTTTAGTTATTAATCGGAATGAATCTTCCGACTGGAAAATTTAAAAGCTTCACGCAATAAAAACTTTGTAGCGGCACATGAAATAGAGGACAATTCAAATCATGTTGTTGTTTTGTCTCGGAGTATCAACATCGTTAGGACATACATAATGTAATAATAAATAAACTACGGGCAAAACAAAGTTACCCCTACGTGTAACTGTCTAACGAAGATGAATTTGAATTTTCCGGTACTTCATCGACCAGTATAAATAGATGACCATGTGCTCCAAAAGTCAGTCAGTCGTGCGAATTAATATCAGTTTATCAGTCTCAGTCTAGAGCGATCTTATTAGCGATCTATACACAGTCTTTAGCGAATCAGTTTGTACCGAGCATCTTAGCGAACATTCTCTGTATTTGTTATTTTAAAATATATTTGACGGTTTTCAGTATCAAGATATCTCGTCATTTAAATAAGAACTCAACCAACCATCCTCCACAAGTGGCGACACTGACGTGCGAAAAGTAATTTCGAATTGAACGTGTTACAATCAGTATGGCGAGTAGAAGCGGACCCGACCGTGTATCGATCGAGCAAGATCGAGTAGATGCGTTGAACACACCGCTCCGCGTAGCACCGTTCTGGCCTCACGACGTCGCGCTATGGTTCTTGATGCTAGAGTCGCAATTCGAAGCTGCCCGAATTACTAGCGACAAGACCAAATTCCACGCTGCCGTTGTTACGTTCTATTTAATTGCCGACGAAAAGGTAGCGATAACTGACGTTTATTGCAACTGGCAATAAGTTCCACTTTCGACTAACCTGCTATGTGCGGAAATACTGACACGGGAGAGAATTAAAGTTGTTCGAAAGTAAATTTACAATATGTAATGATTTATTCAAATCTTACTCGATTTCGATATTGACAATTGACTGACAGACTGACGGATATAAAATTCTTCGGTTGACCAAATGGTAATTCTTCGGATGACAAAATGATAATTCTTCGGTTGACAAGATGATGATTCCTCGGTTGGCAAGATGATGATTCTTCGCTTGACAAGATGATAACTAACTCTTCGACAGACAAAATAATAACTGACTCTTCGATAGACAAAATGATAACTAACTCTTCGATAGACAATAGTAATTATTCGGTTGACGAACGGTAATTAATTAATAATATTCGATAGACGAACGGTAATTAATATATTCAATAGACGAACGATAATAATTATTATTACTGATTTCTCTGAGTCGCTACACTTATTTGTATCTGTCGGAGATGAAAAAACGTCGGGGTCTTTCTTTTGAAAATGTTTGGGAAGATCCCCAACGTTTGTTCAACTGCCGACTTTGTTTACAATTTAAATTGTCTTAATATCGTTATAAAAATATAATTAGGTAAATATAAAGACATAGTTTGGTAAGTTTTCGCAAAATATAGCTTTTAGCGGCTTTAAGTGCCTTTCACTTGAAATACTGTAAACACGGTTTCAAATAAACGTTTTAAATTACCTTGATTTGAAAGAAATTATCAATTTTACTTTCGCGCTACGGATCGTGCGGGTCGCGGGACGTGACAGTCGTCACAAATATTACAGCGCAGCATGTGCAGCTAGTCCAGGACATATTGTTCGACCCGCCGGAAACAGGGCAGTATGAACACCTTAAAAAGGAGCTGATAAGGAGACTGGCAGACTCGGACTCCATGAGAGTGTGGAAACAGAACCTACCACTACGACGAACACGAAACGGCATTTCACGGTGGCGGACGTTAACACGCCTATCATCGACGTGGACTTCTTAAGCCACTATGGGTTACTGGTCGACCCTCGAAATCAACGCCACAGCGACAAGACCAGCAACCTATCGATAACACGATACACGGACACGACTGAGGCTCTATCGAGCAAAACAATCGTCGGTGAGTCGACGTATCACCGACATCTCGTCGAATTTTCGGACGCGACTCGTCCATTCGTTCGGTAGAGACAAAATACGACATAGCGTGGTACATCATATCAAAAACCACGCCCGGCCCTTCCGTCTTCAGCGAACCTCGACGCCTCACCTCCGATAGACGCAAGGAGGTGAAGACAGGATTTGAGACAATGACCGAGCAAGGAGTGATGCGGCCATTGAAAAAGTTCATGGGCATCGCCCCCGCACGTCATGCTGAAGGAGAACGGAGGCCTACGACCTGCACCATGTCGACAGGTATCCACCGCCGAATATCAAAGACTTCGCGCAACATCTGCACAGGTTTGACAACAAGCGACCGACGCTTTACCCCGCATCGAGCGACAAATCCGCAGATGCCGAACTGTCGCAACCGCACACGAAAAACGACGAGCGAAGTCGTACGACCATATGTACAACAAAGAAAAAACGTTATCACTGGTAGGGAGGTGATGTAGCGGCACATGAACTTAAAATCTGATATATATTATGCAATAATCTAATACTTCCATACAATTCTTTATTTGCAGCCAGTTTGTATTTTTTTTAATTTCGTTTTTTAATAAAGCAATATTATGTGATATTTTGTGTAGGCAGAGACTTTTGTTGGTCATTATACGTATACGATGCTTGTATTTGGAGTTAACGCCTTCTTTATTCTGAGTTGTATTGTCTGAATTTTACCTACATATGCCTGTTATCTCGTTACTTATTATTAACGTCAAATAATATTAATTATTATCATCTTAAATATGTATTATACTACATTTTAGTACATATTAGATTGTTGAGGTTATTAGATGTATGAACAGAGGAACGCTTGGATAAATTGTAAAGTAGAAAATATATTTTAATATAGAAGTGTAGGTACAAGTAGGAATATAATTTGAGCTGGTCCCAATCCGCATGCTAGCAGTGTTACCTTATAACTGAAAGCCCCGAAGCCATTGTCACGTAAACTTGAGAGTTATATGATGAAAACAAGATAGCTGAGCCGTAACACAACTATTAACTTTGTTTTTTATTAAACTTTATTATTCACTTAATATTCACAATACGCTGTCGATGGCTTCAGTGCTTGAGAAAACTAAAAAGACCAGATGTAGAGTTTTCCTAGAAGTGGTAACCACTTCAACATAGATAATACAATATTTTCTTTACAACTGATAGCCACTATGTTTCCCATAATTGATCGGTTGTCATCCCCAAGGGGTTAAGTAACGTAATCTGATCCGCATTCAATCATCCATGAAAAAATACTAATTATCTATGAGACAATAATGAAACCTTTTTATTTCTGAATTTTTTTAAATTAAAATTTTACTATCGTATTTATGAGATTTTTCTGGTTAAAATGAGTCCAAACACGATATAGTTTAAATCACATTTACACGTATTTATAATAGACGAAAGAAAATAAGTTAATATCACTAAATAAGCAAACATGCTTCAAATTATATCGCGTTTGATCCTTGTTCTAAACAGAAAAAAACCCAGGATTACATTGGTGAAAGTTTTATTCAATAAGGATAGAAAATAAAAAAGTTCCGTTGTTGCATTAACATCGTCCAACCGATGTGTTTCTTTTCATCCAGTCTACTCTCAGAACCCTCTCTCTTTCACTCGCGCTGCCTTTCTCTAAATTCGGCAAAATGTTGTATACATTATACAATCTAGTCCTATACACGATATGTAATCCATCACCGAGGAGTCCCGATTTTCGATCAATTATAGAGAAAATATTGTACGTATATCGATCTTCGGTGATCTCAATTTCGTGAATGTTCTGGAGTAAGTGCTGAGTTTTTTGATTCGCTGTCATTGTCAGTCCTCTTGCCAGAGGATCCATCAGTCTCCTTACTCCGTGGCCACGTTCTTCTAGAAGACCTTAAAGCTGAAAATTCACTGACAAGCAAACCCAATCCAAAGACATTTTTTTCAATGTATTTATATGGAACCGTTTTCATTGCAGACTAAACTGGTCCAGTCGCTTAAAAAATTAAATTACACCACTGAAGCCAAGTTCAAGTACCTCGAAGGCCCATCTAGCTAGAGCTAGCACGAGATTGCCTCGTGGGAAATTTTTTCAAGACCTCACGAAGGCCCACCAGTAGAATTTTCCCTTTTCACATCTCTAGTAGTTTATCATTTTCCACATACTACGGAGCACCGTAAGCTCGAGTGGCTCTGAGTTATCTATACCTCGGCATCCTGCAAGTATAACTATAGCATTCGTGACTTTCAGAAACGCGGTCGCGGAAGGTCCAATATGAATACAACCGAATCTCGGTAACTCGAATCTCAAGGGAAGAACTGAAATCTTCGAGTTACAGAGGCTTCGACTTATCAAAATCTCCGGGTAAAAGACGTTTAACAAAGGAAAATTCAACATATAGAAGCTTCATACGAAGGCACAATTACATTCACCTTTTCAAAAAGTATTAGTATTTCAAGCTTCCTCCTAGAACTCATTTTATTCAACCCACATACATGCAAAAGTTAAAGACGCGGGAGATGAAAAAATATGAAATATAATTTTTCAGTTTATAAATTAATTTCCAAATGTATTTCTCCCAAAAACAAAACATTTTGTGAAAAAGTTTTATTCAACACTTTTTACTTATTTTCGCATTTAGAATAACATCCTGTTGATTATTTACTCATGCCCAATCATAGCCGATAATTAGCAATTAATTAGATAAACATAATAACAAGTACATTTAGATCTGATCCACATAGACGACGCGATATCGCAGCGGGACATATGACCGTGGTAACGACCAATCATTTACTGTGAAGAACTATCTTTGAAGAGTAAAAAATGTCCCTAGGATATGGCGCGTAAATATCGCAGCAAATCAGTTGATCATGGCGTCAGGGAATATGAATAATACATACGTAGTTGTTTAGCGCAGTATATTCTTGTATGAAAAGTTTGTAATTGTCTTGTTTTCAATGAATCGAGAAGGTCTTAAATATCGTATCTAACATTTGATCAAATAATTTTGCTTCTAAATTTAATCAACTTATTTTCATAAGCAGAAATGGATCAAGATAGTTATTCAGTGACGTGTTCCGTTACAATCGAAAAGACTAACTCACAAGGTACGATTTTGAGGAAAACAAATCATCGAACAGTAACTTTACGTTTAATCAGAAATAATGTTCGTGAAATTTTTATCGAAGTGCGTGCAGAAAAGGGAAGTTTACTGACGAAGTTATCGCTGAGATCTATATCTGTTTTCAATAAGTTTATGACTGAAGGTAAAGCTTCTATCAAGTTTAAAGAAGAAAATTGTACATTGTTTTTATCCAACGCACCGACATCGCAGTTAATTAATTTTTTGAAAACGTTATACATTAAAGTGTCAAGTCAGTTGGATCAAGCAGTAAAAAATCCATTAAAGGAGAGACTACTTTCTAATAAGTTCGGTCACCATGAAGAAATTAGTCCTGTTACAAATACTGAAATAAATAAAGCTAAAGAAAAGGCTATTGCTGTATCGCGTGCAACGATTACGACACCATCCCCTAGCGCTGCTAAAAAAAGAAAACGGTCGGATGAAAGTGCACTGAAATCGTCTACTGCGAAAAAACTGTACGAAAATCCAACTGTAGGACAGATTACGGAAGAACAAAGTAAAGTTTTAAATGCGGTACTTAGTGGTAAAAATGTGTTTTTTACTGGCAGCGCAGGTACTGGAAAGTCGTTTTTATTGAAAAAAATAATAGCGGCTCTCCCGCCTGATGTCACGATGGCTACAGCGAGCACAGGAGTAGCGGCATGTCACATAGGTGGAATAACTTTGCATCAATTCGCAGGAATCGGACTAGGAACCGCGAATTTAGATAGATGCTTTCAAATGGCTTCTCGCAATTCTGCTGCTATTTCATGGAGAAAAACAAAACATCTGATTATAGACGAAATTTCTATGGTAGATGGAGACTATTTTGATAAGATTGAAGCTGTAGCTAGACATATTCGTAGAAATGAAAGACCATTTGGTGGAATACAATTGATATTGTGCGGGGATTTTTTTCAATTACCACCAGTCTCAAAAGAAAACAAAGCTAAGTTTTGTTTTCAAAGTAGCGCATGGAAAAAATGTGTACATTTTAATTATGAATTACAAACTGTTCATAGACAAACGGATCCTGAATTTATTAAGATTTTAAATAATATTAGGATAGGTAGAGTGACGGATGACACTGCAGAAAAACTTAAAGCAACAGCTAAACAGAAAATAGAAAGTAATGGCATTTTAGCAACCAGACTTTGTTCTCATGTTAATGAAGCTGAAGAAATTAATCAATTTCAACTGGATGAGTTGAAAGATGAATCAAAAACTTATATGGCCCAAGATTCTGATTCATCAATGACTGCCACATTGAATCAGCAGTTGGCTGTTCCTGATAAATTAGTATTAAAAATAGGTGCTCAAGTAATGCTGTTAAAAAATATAAATGTTGCTAATGGTTTAGTGAATGGTGCAAGGGGGGTAGTTATTAAATTTGTAGAGAATATACCTGTAGTTCAGTTTAAATCTGGTGTTCAATATCATGCAAAGCTAGAAAAATGGAATTTGAGAACAAGTACTGGGAGTATTGTTCATAGGATACAAGTTCCATTAAAATTAGCATGGGCTTTTTCCATTCATAAAAGTCAAGGTTTAACTTTAGATTGTGTTGAAATGTGTCTTGCAAGAGTCTTTGATGCTGGCCAGTCGTATGTAGCCCTTTCAAGGGCACAAAGTTTACAATCTTTAAGAGTTTTAGATTTTAATAAACAACAAGTATGGGCTCATTCAGATGTTCTTTTGTTTTATAAAAAATTTAGGAGAAATATACAAGAAATGGAAATGATTCCTTTAGGAAAGAAGCAAAAGATATGATTCGGTTATTTAAGATATCCAAACAATTAGAAAAGTGTTATATTCTGCTTCTGATGGCAAATACAGCACACATAATTAGATGATAAAATTGTAAACGGAGACTTTACCAAATCCGCGTACAAAATTATGTATCTATTTAGTTCTATTAAAATTTTGTATAAGAGGTAAGGTTGTAGAAGAGATAATAAAAAATTGTTTAGATAATTGAAATTATGGATCTATTAAAATTTGTCTATTATAATTATAATATGTATATTAATACAATAACGCACAGTTTCGTGAATTGATTTTTTAGATTAATGTATTTGTGGTTAAGACTATTATGACCAAAATTTTGAAATAATTAGAAAACTGTTATATAATAATGTACATAAATTTTATTAGCATAAAAATTTTATTTTATAAAAATAAGCTAATAAAATTTATTTAAAAAATATGTAAACATTTCTTTTTATTCCTTTATCATAAGATTATAGAATTTATAGATAATTTTACTTTAAATGAAATTAATAAATTAATGTGAATTCAACAGAACGTCGAACGTGAGTTTACTCTATACGCCAACAGAGGGAGTTTAATAGAGTTTTAATTTTTCGACTAACTTGTCCATTCTAATTATAGCCGAAGGTTGTAGTCAAAGTTTAACAAATACGCGTCTATATAACCTGTAATAAAGTATTAATATTCAGTTGTGAGAGAAATTCATACAATTACAAAGAAATTGTGCAACGTATTATAAGAAATACGCGTTCTTATGTTATACAGTTGGAAAAACAATGCCAAAATATTATTGTGATTATTGTGACACGTACTTAACGCATGATTCGCCGAGTGTACGGAAAACTCACTGTCAGGGCCGTAAACACAAGGATAATGTTAAATATTTCTATCAGAAATGGATGGAGGAACAAGCACAACACCTAATCGATGCAACAACGGCGGCATTCAAAGCTGGAAAAATCGCATCTAACCCTTTCGCAGCAAACAAAGGAGCAGCAATTCCACCACCTCCAAATCTTGGACCACGTCCTGGAGTACCACCTCAGGGTCCTCCAGGTATGATGCCACCCCCAGGGATGCATCCTGGTAGCCCTATGGGTCCAGGAGGCCCGATGATGATGGGGCCACATGGACCAATGCCACCAATGATGGGTATGAGGCCACCTATGATGGGACCTATGGGGCCAATGGGACCAATGATGGGTCCTATGGGACCTATGGGTCCAATGAGGCCACCAATGAACGGACCACCACCACCTATGGGAGGACCTCCACCGATGAAGAAATAATGAAGAGAATATATATAATTCATACCATTATCTTAGTTACGTTGACATAAATGACTCATTAATCATATCTTACCAATATAATACCAATATGTACATATGAACATAATGTACTAAAATGTAAATTTCATTCTATGATACAAGATATTTTCAGGATGTTGAAATACAGAACAAATCATACACTTTTTTCTTAAGAGTAAAAATAAATTGAAAAAATTCAATACTCAGTGTTATTTTTATGCTTAATATAATAACTGATTAATCAGAGTAAAACTCTGTATTTAAATATAAATATTCTTTAGGAAATAAATATGTACAGGATAAGAAATATAAAATACATGTTTCATTTTGCTTGAAAACAATTTTTTTATTTACAAAGAAATAAGCAAAGATAATTTGTATATACTAGTTTTTTAATAAACATGATATTTGATATCTGTTTCATGTTTGTCATCTAGATATACAAATTTGAAACTTAAAATTACTGTAACATGACTGTATGCGAGACATCTACAAGAGCCAACAGTCTTCAGTAAAAGCTACCCATATACAAAGTATTAATTTAAATGGAAATACATTTACAGTATAATTATATACTGTGTAGCACTATTCTGTACATGTATATGGTTTTATATAAAAATTATTACTTAAATGTAGACTATATTATTTAGTTCTCTTGTAACTTTACAAAAAATGTTTTTGGACAAAAATTTTAATAAGTGTGGCGTTTTAGAAATGCTAACAGATTTTTATTTTATTCATTTGATAATAACATATAATTAACATCGTATTTTAAAAAATAAAATTCATTGTAAATAATTATAAAATGAACTTACATATTTCCTGTGATCTTTTTCCAAATTTATTAGTCTTAGTAAAGTATCAATATGCTCTTGTTTAAGGTTTTTATCATTTATTCTTTTCCTAATTTCTTCAACAGCTTTATTCATATATGGCAAATTAAATTCCAGAGCTTCATTTATAATTTCACTAGCTTTATTTTCTAAAGATGTGTCAGTTCCAGTTTCTTGATTTTCTATAATTTCTAAACTGTTTTCAAGATCTAGTTTTGCTTTTTTTGCTTTTTTAGATTTTTTCTTTTTTGTAACACTTATTTCAGAATTAATTGTGTTATTTTGTTCCTGTAAGTTACTTGTTTTTGCTTCTTTATTATTACTATTTTCTGTTTCTGAATGCTTTTCTTTGTTATTCCCTGAGGGTTTTACTTTGGCACAAGGTACATTTTTAGTTGTCCTTGATGATACATTGGTATGTGTAGATTTTTGAAAAGGTATAGTAACTACATTTGAGTTTTGTATAGGATCTGTCGTTTGATTACTTGAAATATCCTGATTATGTGATGATTGTGTAGTATCATTAGTAAATTCGGTAACATTCTTTTCTGCAATGTGTGTTTCAGTAAAAACGTTTTTTGTATTACATGTTACGTCTTGGTCATTAGATTGGATAATATTATTCGTTGGAATATGTTCAATGGATACAATGCTAGGTATTTGTATAGTTTGTGCTTCAATATCTTTTGATGAACATGCATCACTCTTGTTTATAGTATTCTCTTCCTTATTATATTCCCGTAAACTTTCCATTAATGCTTTATAAGGTGTAAGTTTGTTCTTCTTTAGTTTCTTAGCTTCATTCTTCTTTAATTTCTTAGCTTCATTCTTCTTTCCATCTTTTTTTTTCACGCTTGTTTTGTAATATCTTGCAAGAAAACGTTTTAATTCGATATCTGTTAATCTACGAGGTACGAAAATTTTATTGTAAAGAACAATAATATTCAAATAGTGTGACATGTACACTTCAGTGCCTGAAATCTTTTTCAGATGTTTCATGGCTCTTTTTAATCTCCTTACTAGATGAGTATAATTAGGTTTTGACTGGTACACTTTCATCAAATCGCCTCGATAGTCTATGATCTTTTTTGCAACAGAAAATGATACTGCGAGGTCTTTAATGGTAGTCATTGATGTTTTTAGCTCCTCTATTTGACTACAAATATAGTTTGGATCTACTAAATTCTGTTCGAACTCGTGTAGTTTTTTTGCCAAAAGTTTTTGCAACTGTTTTGTTCTACGGGGAAGGTTTATAGTAATATCCAGGAGTTTATCCTCATCATGTAGTTTAAGCCAATAAAGGAAAAGTTCTAATATATGTTGAGGCAGATGTACTGCAGATCGAACTCTTATCATTAATTCGTTATCTATATTGTAATATATTTTAATTTCAAATTTAATTATTTTTGTTAATTCATCCAAAAAAATTGGAGAAATGCGACCCTTTAAAAGACCTGCTATGTGAGAAGGATGAATATCAAGAGTCAAAAGTTTTCGTTTAGCTTCTTCGCCATTAGGCATTTTTGTATAGTATGTTCCATATGAATATACGACACCAGAACTGTCTGAATCAACCTCATCTGGAAGAAATGTCACACCTTTCTTTTTTAATTTAGTTAATGGTATTACATCTTCATTAGTATTTTCACAAGCAGAATATTCGTATTGTAATTCACTTGTATAATTTGATACAAAAGCTGGTGTTGGGAAATGCTGTGACCAACGATACTCGTTACATGTAGAAGAATCATGTCCTCGTTTGGTGCAATTACAACAGTAAAGTAAATCCGCAGGTTTCATAACTTCAGATAAGTTTTCTGGTATATTTATCTCAGATGTTCGTGTCTAAAATTAAACAAAATCAAGTAAAATTACGTTTTATATTTAAATTGTGCATAATTTCATAAAATATTTATACTGTATGTAACAACAAACTCACTGTTTGATGAAATCTTCTCCAGAGATCTGGACATTCAGTTGATTTATGTCCTATAGCATTACACATGTTACAATACAGTATGCGACAAGCCTCACAAGTTTTCCTAAATGTACCTTGCTTTTTACCACACTGTAAAAAATTAACATATTACTATACAGTTATCACATAATATATTTTTATGATATATCTTCGAACCGTGAGGCACATTTTCTGAGGGCATCGAGTTTCTGTATGTCCTTGAGCACCACACATATGACATCGAGTAGGTTTATATGGCTCTGTACAATTATGTCTTTGATGACCGTGTCGGTGACAATTAGTACATTTCATGTACCAGTATCTCTGATGTTTGAACAAATCAGGCATCAGGTCTTCATCTAAAATAGCCCAAAGTCTTGGATCCTCTATAATTTATTTACAATAAAAAATATTTAAAAATAATAAATTTACAAATACAAAGAAAATAGGACTACATTAATTTTCAATGACATACTCGACATTTTACTCTGAATTTCCTTTATATCAAAATTTTCTTGTCCTTGACATTCATAGAAAGCTTTAAGTTTCTCCGACATAGGGCGAAAGAAATATTCTTCCCACTCTCGATTACTCTTATCATTACTATTATGTTGTTCAAAATTTTCTTTGGAACATTTAAATCCACTATCTGTATGTCTCCTTTGTTTTACACTTGTAGAAGGTTCATTATCATCATCATAATGCCTTTTCTTATTTGGACTCAGTTCTTTAGAATGAAGAACGTTCGACATCATTACATCTTTTTCAAGATGCCCTTTTTTATTTGTAGTCAACTCTTCAGAATTAAGGAAATTTGATACCATTACATCTTCTACAAAATAGTTTCTATTTCTATTTGAAGTTAGTTCTTCAGAATTAAGGAAATCTGATACCATTACATCGTCTGCAAAATTATCTGATTCACTTTTGTCTCTTTCATATATAACATCCTTATCATTAACTGTTTTTAATGGCAATTGAAATTCAAATGTATTGTGTTTATCATTGCTAAATAACATGTTAGGCCTAGTAAGATCTTTAGTATGAATTTCATTTCTTACAATAGACTTATTTTTTTCACAAAAGCTTTTGCCTTTATTATTATATTGATCTGATTGAGCCTTTTTATTCATTTCTATTATTTCTTTTATACTTGATGCACCTTTCTGTATTTCTGTACAGTTTAACATTATATCTTCTGTTACTGATTCATCATTAGTACAATCTATAACTGAGGTAGAGCTATCTGACTCTTGGTCAATTATAGAATCTTTCTTTTTAACATTTTCTACCAAATTATTTTTCTTTCTTATAACGAATGAAGATTCTTCATCTGTATCACTGTTACTACTTGTTGTTTCAGAATTTTCATCTGAGTCCTGTAAATTTATGATAGGTGGTTGAGGTTTTGGAGGAATCGGTACTTCTAAAATGGATTCTTCAGAATCACTTTCTGTGTCTGATGTTAACACTGTTATTTCTTCGCAATAATTGATAGGTTTTTGCAGTTTGTCAGTTCTACAAAGTATCTCGTATTTCGTATCTGTTTCTGTTTCATATACGGATTTTGTGCCATGTGAATCATATTCAATAATGACTTGTCTCTGCTGATTTTCTTTAATATTTATTTTTTCCTGTTCTTTCTCTTTTAAACTTCTTTCTTTTTCTTCTTCCACTTCTTGTAGTTTCTTTTCTAACTTTTCGTATTTTTCGAGATATAGTTTATTGATAAATGATTTAGAAAATTCATATTTTTTAAGAATGTTATCATTGCTTTTTTCATTACACACAATTCTCTGACATTTCTCATTGTTCTTATCATCATCATGTTTTGTAGAATTCGGATGAGTAAATTGATTTGCAGTTGTCTCATTATTTAGACATTGTACGGTTTCCAACTTTTCTTCATTTTCATCTTTTATTTCTGGTTTTACATTATTTTCAACAATGTAAGTGGTATTATTATTTGAATTGCTTTTACCATATTCTACATTATGACATGTCAATTGCCTGTTGTTCTTTGCAGACTCAATATTTTCTTCAGTTTCTTTCAACGTTTTCACATAAGGTACACTGGAGATACTTCTGTTAGTTATATCTTTAGATAACGTTTCAGTTGTACTTTTAATGCAAATAGAAGTAATATCTGGTTTACTATCATCTTCTATCGATGTTGAATTATTTTCTGATTCGTTTTTTATATAAGTTTCGCTACAACTTCCAGAAGCATCATTCTTTCTAGGAGCATCATTAAAACCGTAAACTTTACTAGTATTTGCATCTGTACGAAGTTTGTTATCGGCTGTATCAATGGTTTCTAATTTAACATTCGATTTTTTATCCGCATTCTCTACATCATTTGAAGTATAGTAAATTTCAGCATACAACCGTGATTGTAGATCATGATTCATTTCTTCGTCTTCACTGTTTTCGGCCTTACAATAATCTGCAAAATTCAAATCAATTTATTAAAATTCTTCGATTATTAAGTGAAAGTAATAAAGGTTACATCAGAAAATATTCTCACCTCGAAAGACATTGTATTCCATCTTTATTTGTATGCTTGGATAGTATGAAAGTTTTATACTAAGTAAAAGTATATTTTGCAATAGGTATGAGATGAAATCATTGATATCCTAAAGAAAGGATTTATGCGTTGTTAACAAAAACACACGTGTTTATATTCCGTAACATTTATATTTGACTTATTTTTTACGTAAAATCTACCTACTACCTACTAGTAAGAAGATAAAGTTTATAGTTTACAGTACTTGAAATGAAATAGTACTTTACTACTTCCTATAGAGAGTACCTATAGTAAATATATATATATATAATATATAATGAAAGTATGTTTTAATAATCGAAGCTTGAAATTTATTCTTTATATAAATACTAATATAAGATTATTTATTCTATCTTATTCTATAAATGAAAGTAATTGTATATATAGTTATTTTCTAAAGTCCCTAGACATTTTCTGCTTTAGTAAAATTTTAATTTAAGGCGATCGTTTGGTGTCGGCTGCTTCGGGAAGATTCGGCGGTAACACGACCAATCACGATCACTTATAGTTTGCGATCAGTGCAGTTGATAAATGGAGGATTTGTGTTTGTCAAGGTAGTTTTGTTTACGCGTAAATTTTCATTCGGTATCAACACATCGTGCGTTTTGTGTGTGCTAAGAGGTAGATGAAGGTGCGTAACAGTTTCCTTCGGGTTTCGTATTAAATTTCAAAGGTAGGGAAACTATCCGGTTAGAGAAATGTATATTAGTGCAGAAACTTGTCGTACAGAGCATATGAACTGTGTAGAGATGAAAGATTGTCCACATTAAAAAATAAACTGCTTTTTGAAGTATTATCCAAAAATTATATTAGCATTTCTTATAGATCTTTTGATCATTACGTTCTTAAAATGTAATGAGGTTATGTTTCGGGTATTAAGCACTCAGAAATGAACATTTTTACTTCATAGGTTATAAATTTACTTTCATAAAATTTCTGAATGGTGCATTCTGAATTGAATAAATTCTCTCTTAATAATATAAAGTATTTAGTTATAAATATGAAAAAGTCTGTATCTTTTCTAAAAATATGTTTTAGTTCTATTCGTATAGTATCAGCAAAACAAAGAACATCCACAATACTTTGTCTTTCATTAAAGTAATGTAATATTTTAGATAATAAAATATTGCATGTGTGTGTTAAAAAAGATGAAATAAGATTGTATGTCAAATGGTTTTATGTATTACTCCAAATTAATTTTTCTGTATTTAAAAGCTTATTTCTTTTGAACATATATAATAACAATGAGATACTGAGGAATGTCTGTTACAATGTTTACAATTTTAAAAATAAATCAAGTACAATATAAAATGGAGAATTCCATAATTGATATGATAAACACTACACGCAGTTGATAATACAACCACATTATTGTACAACAAATTATATTTTACTTAAATTTTTACAAAAGATTCCTCATATTGTATATTTTTTATTTTGGGTTGATTAACCTACATACAAACGAATAAATTACTCTGTTATTAGCAATTGCAAATGAATTAAGAGTTTTATGTACGTAAATTGTTGTATTTGATATATTATGTAACATTTGTAGTCACATTGAGAAGTGTTAAAAAAATATTTGTCTATATAATATTTTCATTGATGTGAATGTTTAATTCTCTATCATTTAATATAATTTGTATGTTTTATAGCTATGTAATTGTAATGTTTAATAGTTTTAAATGTCATTCCAATATTTGTGTAGGATTTAACATGTCTCGCAATCATAAAGACAAGTATGAAAACTCCACCCCACGTCGTACACATACTTTTATGTCTATGGAGGATGCAAACTCTGGAAAGAAATCGTATTGGCCAGAATTGGAGATAACAGGCAGTATAAGAAATTTAAGCCCAAATTTATGGCAATTGACTCATCTAACGGCTTTGTATCTCAATGATAATAGTTTACAAAGGATACCACCTGAGATCGGACGTTTAGTCAACTTACGTGCTTTAGATCTCAGTAGCAATAAATTACGGAGTTTGCCAGCTGAACTGGGGGACCTCATCTACCTCAGGTATGATCGTATTTGCATTTATATCCATTATCTAGTAAAAAGATAGCGTGAATTATTAATTGAACATATATTAAATTTTTTATGTATCTTATTCTGATGTTTTGTTTATATTTCAGAGAATTGTTGTTAAACCAAAATTACCTCCGAGTGTTACCATATGAACTAGGAAAATTGTTCCAATTACAAGTGCTAGGACTACAGGGAAATCCACTTAGCAAGGAAATAATGGCGTTATATGGAGAACCATCTGGGACTCACAAGCTGCTGTCATATATGCTGGATAATTTACAAGGTATGTGATCAAAACAATCGTTTATTTAATGAATCATATTTAATCTTGTAGAAGAGCTTAATATCGTTAGTTAATTTTGTTTTCATTAATATAATATTTATATATAATGTAATATAATAACGTAATATATGTTAATTTGTATTTGTTTATTTGCTATTAGCATGCAAAGATAAATAATGACGATGACATGCTAACTAGGGTCATCGTTGATCGATATTAACAATTGTTATATGTATTTGAGTAATGCGCCACCAGATGGCTGTATATGTCTACTTCCTATGTAACTTGCTAATTTCGAGTTACCTTTTGCTTTTTCATAACAACATTTTTATACAAAACATTGAAGAAACTTTTTTCAAATATAACATATTGTTGTTGAGGTATAATAATTGCAAATATTTTCTAAGTATAATGAAAATTTGACCCGTTAAACGACAAATGTACGAATTAAATATATACATATACTTAACGTGTTAGTGTTAATACAATCTTTTGTAAATTGTATGCAAACAAAATGGTTATAGTTTATTCAATAAGAATATTAATATTTTTAAAAGATATAATAAAAAAGAATGAAAATTGAGCAAAAGAGATTGTCAATCACAATAATCCAAATAAATTATTTTAATTAATAGCTGAGAAGTCTAAATAAAAGATTCAAATTTTAATTTCGGCATAATTAATCGATTTGTTTTCTCTCTGTATTATTTCACTAGTTGTAACAAACAATACTAAAACTTTTATAATCGTGATAAGATATCTCATTGACTTTATATCAAAATCGTAATGGAACGTCAGTGTACAGTAAGTAATATTCAGACTTAGAAAGTTATATATTTTCTATAATAAGTTTCTCGAAAGTCTATTGTAATTCTTATTTATCTTTTTTAGACATTTCTATTTCGTTTCTTCATCGTTCTAGTATCTAATATTATACCAACCTCTTCAAGTGGCTATTATTAATCCTATTAATCATTGATTTATGATAAGTATCGCTGTAAATAATTGTCACAAAGATTAACGCGCGGATAGAACGCGTTGCGTTAATCAATTAGAAATAAAATATCGCCGATACAAAGTGGCCATTTGGAAGATAAAAATTTTGTGATGTCGACGCAGAGCTTATGAAGACCATTTAATGCCTTGGAGAACACATTAGAGCCTACATAATTTAATTTCTTTTAACTTCGGGGTCAAGTGGGTGTGCCGGGGCGCAGGCGCGTTGGGTTGTACAAGTGGTTACGTTAGGGAATGCTCGGTGAAACGTGGGGGAATTGCAAAGCGGACCAGAAGGGAAGGCGTTCTTCTATCCATTGTGTTTCACAATTTTTGCCAGTTACCCGATTGCCTGAAAGGTCTCGGCTGTACCATTCCGTTTATCCATTGTTCTTCGACTTTTACTATTCGGCACTACGGCACTATGCCTGTCATTTCCTCTTCCAGAGGATACTACCTCGTCATCATCGTCCTCCACTTTCTTCGCTTCATCTTTCTTTGTGTCAAGGGTCGTTTTTTCTTTCTTTCTTTTTTTCTATTTAAAATCACGTTCACAGTGCGCAGATCTTTAAGAAGATAATTTTTTAACGTATGTGAATCATTCTCCGATATCTAAAATCTATAGGTTTCTTTTCTTTGAACTTTCTAATCAGAATGATCCATATCGAAGGAACATAGATATACAATGTAGCAATTTTTATGAGATTTATTACATAGTTGCTTGCATTTTTGAATTCTTTTCACTTGACCCTTGTTTTTGCCTGTATAAATATTTAATAATAATTCTTTTATGGTATATATCTTTCATGATTATTGTTTGTTATCGATGACACTTGTTCACGTTTGTGCTGTTTCAGAAAGATAAAAGAATACTCTAGCATCTTTAACATCTGTATAATACATTCAAATTTTTCTCCACAAAATATTCATTGTATTACTCAATTATTGCGAGTGTATTATATATTATATGTTGAACTTGTAGATATCATAATAGTAGTTGTTTTTATAGAAAGATTAAGATTCATTGGTAATTTGTAAGGGAATTAAAGTAAATACCTCGCCGATAAAGTATAATCCTTAACGTTCGGAAGAAGCAGCTAGCTACTTGAAGCTCTTAATAAACCTCACGGAAGAGCTATGGAAATAAATTGATTTCCTACTGTTTACTCTTTAATGTGGCAAACTTGTTTACTGATAGAGAAAAGATTGCGTGTTATATTTTATGCGATGATAATGAAGCTAATTCCTTAAACTCATTATTTGCTAATCATAGTAAATTAGTCAAACGCTTTTTTATTAAATTATATTGTAGAAAAAAATATATGATAAATGTTTGTTGCAACGGATATTTGCTTTTTTTCGTCGAAATATTTCTTGGAAATTTCTATTCGTTCGTAAGTATAGCGACATGGTTACTGAAATTTTACATAAATCTGCATTAAGTGTATTTATATAGATCTTCTCAAATAGGGCCTTTAACAACATTATGGCATCGTTTTTCTATATTTGATGTTCACCGCTGGCGCATATTTTATTTGTTTTCCAACGTATGTAATCAATTGACGAGATAAATCGGAGAGTTCTGTTAGTTTAAATTTCCTCCTTCCGTAACCCTTTGGAACCTCATATGCACCGCAATGTCTACATTCGTTTCTCAACAGGAAAATCAAGTCGAGAGTTTAGTGTTTAGACGACTATGATGAAACTTTCGCATATTCACTGCAAACAGTCATAGAATAATAATCGGCGCGAACAAAGTTAATTAATTTCTCCATAATTGTTCTCTTACTCTCTAAAGTGAATCAATACAATTCAGTATACCGATAGATTATAGTTGTCGAAATATTAAGTGAAACTTTCGGAGATCTGTTAAAGTCTGTAAAAACACAAATTTTGCTTTTGTCATACAGTCAATGGAAAATGCATATTAGAAAGCATAATTGATAAATTGCGAATATAAGAATTTCTGAAAATTTATCGAAATCTCTAGAAACGTAAATTATAATATATCTATTACATAGTGATAGAAATAAAACAGATTTAATCACGTTTAATCGATTTTCAAAATAAAATGCAGCAATATATTTCCAAGTTTGTATTTAAGTTTTGCACGGTACTAAACGATTATTATGGGTTAATCTTGAAATTAATTAATCCTTAAATATATAGCATAACTGTACAATTGTTCATAGCTCTTTTTTAAAATTCAGTTATTAGGAAATTAAAAAAAAATTGATAATCTGAAAGTTTAAAGAAATGTGGAAATATCGATCGTCACTTTACAGTAGAACTTTTTCTTCGACAGATTCTTCTTGCATTTGTTTTACGAGTATACTCATTGAAATTTCAAGGGTATTCGATAAATTGACAGATATTAATTATCTATAGAACTCTTAGTTAGCCGAACAGTTTATTCCAAGTGGATGATAAACTGATCACGAAGATGTTTCTGAGAAATTTTATAATTCGCAGCTCCCCGTCGTGAAAAGGCTGTATACTAAAAAAAATAAGGCAATATATCGTCTGTACATTTTATATATCGTTAAGAATTGGAATTAAAGAAGCAAATACAAAGTTCCGTACAAAGAATAACAAGCGTACTTGCAATTGCGCGTATCTGCTAAACTGTTACGTACTTTTACACTCGTTAAACTTTCAGTCTGAAAAATAAACGAGATACTCCTACAAACTTGGTTTGTTCGAAAACCGACGTTATTTTACAGATACATCGGCAATTCTCTTTTACGATTCATCCATCCTCCATTTTACGAGTGCCTTTTATCTGTTCGTTAAAAAGTCACGATCTCCTTTATTAGACAATTTTCCTCGAGTTGCGATATCCGCACGTATAGCGGACGTATAGCGGACGTATAGCGGACGTATAGCGGAATGCGCGCGGAAGATTTCGTTGATGCGGCTCGAGTGGGGGAATAGAAAGCAGAGAAACGCTTGTCACAAACAAACAAGAAAATGTTCGTTTTAGTCTTTTCGAGAGAAAGAAAACTGGGTCTCGCTGACGCGAGACGAGTGAAAGGGGTCTTGCAGTCCGAAAAAAAAAAGAAAAAGAAGAAAGAAAGAGGAAGAAAGAAATTATGCGCGATTCACTAGGTTGCTCGGTGCCACCTCACCCGTATAATTACACCGGGCCTCGGTCTCGGCTCCGTGTAATTGAGGACGAGTCTGAGAGGAGAAAGTGAACCGCGGTTTCGTGTATACACCGTGGCGAGAGTTCCTATGATTCATTCGTTATTCGGCGTGTATGGCGCGCACTCGGTTAGGCGTTGAGCACACGAGCTGTGAATCGCGATGACACGCGTTACGAATTCGTTTCGATGCTTTCTTGTCGACCTCGTTACATCCTCCTTCTTCTTGCTTGCTTTTTTTCCGGCAGGTACAGACACCACGTTGAGCGACGCGATACGTGGAAAGTACGCGCCGGTATTTTTCGGCTGGCAAACAGAATTTTAGTCGAATCAGAAACTATTCACGCTCTTGCAAAAGCATTCGTAAGCATTCGAACAATTAGACTAAGAATTCTAAATTCCCTGTACGCAATCAAAGAAATGGAAAGTAGATACAGATTTGTTTGATCAATATTACAAGAAATACCGTTCTTTGAATATTTCGTATAATTTTGCGTATTACGTCCTTCAAATTTCCAAACAGTTTCGTAAAAATTCCTCTGATGATGATTGTAACGAGTCAGTTGAATAACAATAATTATACGTAATGATTATGACAGATGAATTTCAGGGAAACGCACGGTTTGTAAACGGATCGTTTAATTTAATTTAATGGTGCGATTTGGATAGACGAACGATTTTATTAAAGTGTTTGATTCGAATGAAATTTGATGAAACGCTAGTTAATGTAACAGCGTTAATGAAATTATCTTGCGTTATTTATTATGTTTATGTACGGATGGATGAGTTTGAATAGACCTGGATGGTGCAAACGCGAATATCGTATTTGCTTGGTTTTTATACATGTTCTGTGCCTCTGTATTTCGCATCGAATCGCATTCGCTGTGGTTTTTGCGATTCGCTGAACGATTCGGGCGTGGGAAAGCGTGGAGTGTTTTCAGGCGGAAAACTCGTTGCACGTTCCTCGGTGGATACTTCTTTTTGAAAGTTGAACGCTTTTTATTGCCTCTTTCCGGAGGTCGTTGAAAATTACTTCGTTCGTTAAGTTGAAAGGTTCATTTCAAACAAAATTACATCGATCCGCGCTCAACGTGCACGCTAACGCGGTTGCTTCTTCAAACTCCGTGTAGTGTATCGATTCTGTTCTAGTTCGACGAAGAAAAACCGGACTTTGCTTAAATCACTGAAATCTTTGAATTTACCAGGATCCAACGTGTCTTGGAAACCGCGAGAATTAAAGGAGAAATTTTTAATCTTATTGTAAGAAAATCATTCTTTTTGATATTATTCTTTTTGATAAGCGAGCCAAACCGATCAACTTTGTCTTTCGTCAGTTTTTCAGTTTCGTCGAACAAGTACACGACTAATGTTCCACTCTACGAACAAACAAATTACGTCGTGCTCATTTTTCATGAATTTATTTATTAGAAAAATTATCGTATAAATAATAGGAAATTCCAAGATAAATTTAAAAAACTAACGTTGAAATTGCTATTTTCTGTTCTTTTTTTCTTTTGCTTTCTAGAGGAGATATTTGTCACTGGAATATCGACGCAAAGATCGACTCGCCAACTATCGGTCGTTGTGTCCTGTCTTTGTAAAAGGAAATCACGTGCCTCGGATTTCCACTCGAGCGACTTGCGCCGATCGATAGCTTTAGAAACCGTTTGTCCACTAATAACTCTCATTCAGGCTCGTAATATCGGGGATTATGTACCTAGCGGCATGCCGGGCGACGCGGATAGTCACGTTTTGCGTCGTCGATGAAAAACGAATTACGAGCTCGAACGATAACGAAACGCGATTCGGCTTACAATTAGCTCGATACGTGTATTTCCGTTCGTACGGACATATTCTGGTCAAAGTTAGAATTCACGTATGTAACGTATAACACACGAGACTTTTTGTAATGATATTTTATTGTTTATCCATAAGTTACTGCTCAGTGGAATTGAAATATGCGCGATTTCATACTGCGAAATTAAATGTATCGTGAAAGAAAGCTAGCGTTTACGTCGGATGTTGAAATTGCGTAATGTCAAAAGTATTTCGACCTAATTAAAAATAGAAATAAGAAGAAGGAAAAAAAATGTTATAAGAACATAGCTCGTTGAAAAGTTTATTAAAACTGTCTGACGATAATACGAAATACGAGGTCGCGTAATGAATCGATAGAGAAAATTACTGACGCGTTTACTGAAACCAAGCAACATGGAAATGATGTTCGGAGTAATAAATTCCATTTTCAGCCGCTGTCAATATTCTACTGCTTATTATTAGTTTCACCTGCATACAATATACTGACAGAGTTTCGTCGTTAAAATCCACCACTGTATTATTATTATATTATATAGATTAGGGCTCGTGCTATTGCTCGGATACTCACTCCATTTAGATCCGGATAAGCGTTTTTCTTCTACAAGTTGACTCGCAGGTAATTGGTGTCTGGTTAACAAGCTCCCATTGTATTAGTAAATTTAATTAAAGTTGATCTCTTTAATCCAAATTCTGGTGTGCGAGAAAAGCTTCGTGTTTGTTTGGGTAATCGTGAAAGAAAAGTCGAATCCGAACACTCGAGTGGCTCAGATTCTGCTCGTAATCGCTTCTTCGGCAGAAATTCGCACAATAACCGAGTACTAGGATACCCAGGTAGTCTATGCAAATACTTTTTGTCACCGCTGCATGTATTAGATTGTCCGAAAAGTTTCTTTCGTTTCATAAGGTGATAGTAGATGAGCAACAATTTCTGTTTTATATTATTTTATTGGATTAGGTATGATCCATTTCGTTATATTTCTAGTATTATATTCGTGCATAATTCAATAAACTAATATAAAACAAAAAACATTGTGCGTCTATTATTTCCTTATAAGACGAAAGAAACTTTTCGGACGACCTAATACAATGCTCGTTGTAAGAATGATTTTGCCAAAAGTGAGAAAGTGTCTGGTGACTCGGTTGGACGCCGGTGTATCTATCGTTCGATACGTGGAATTTCCTTCGATAGCGTTTCCTGTCGTTCGTAGAATCGGTGCTTACGATAGTGAGACACGTTTTGATAGCCAATGAAGCCAAACAGACACAGGTTGCGTTCACGTTCTCATTCTCGTTGTGGAGTTGCAAGTATACGGTTCACTTTCTACGAGCACCTGACCCGTGCCACCCAATAGGCTGTCCGAGTACTTTCCTTGCTCCAACTATTATTAACCACGGGCAAATTCGCCGTTAAATCGGTGTACGGGGGATAACCACCGGCTTGTATTTCCCGACAACTTATCGCCATTCTCAAAGCTGCCGACATCCGTGGTTAAAGGGCACTGCGATTTTTTCCTCGCCACGGACAATCCACGATTCTTTTCATTCGCTGGGAATTCATTACTCCGTTAATCCGGCTTGTTTTCTGAAAGTCGGCGTATTATTTACGCTCGGTTCTTCGATATAACGCGACTCGCAGCCAATTCCAACGCAAAGAATCCTGTTTACTCGATAGGCGTATCGTGAGTTCGATTTTAATTGTTTCTACGCGTTCGTCGATTATAATTTTTTAGGTTGTTATAATAAAAATTGTTGTAATAAAATATAGCGTTTTATTCGATTATTAGACTATTTAACTCTTGCATGTTATTTGATACTCTGTTCCTTTCTTTATTTTTATTGTTCTCGAGTATCGATCGTTGTTACGATATCACAAAAGATAAGGATTTTAATATTTGTATAAGATAGATTTATATAAGTTGTTCGACCACTTTCATTTTTATGTAAGGAGGTTATTCAGACAATGAAACGGAACGAACAAATGCCTGGCCTTGAACTTGGTATTCCTGACACTCGAACGACGTTCCATCACTTTTGCAACGTTGGCTCATGCGAAGATAAAATCAATTCTGGCTGTCAGCATCGGCATAGCTCGCTAATAAAGTAAATTTCTAATTCAAAGTGAATTTCTGGTTTATAGGAGAAAGCAGTTTTGCGGGGTCTCTGAATTTTTGTCGTTCGAGTCGAATAACAAGTTCATGTAAATGTGGTAGTGATAGTGCTTCTAATTCCTGTGTTTCTCTCACAACCATTCTTCAAACTTGTTTAGGCGGACTTCTGTAGTTCCTGTTGTACTCATCTTCCTTGTAGGCGACACGAATGTCTCTGAAATATTTTTCAGCGAATTTCTGAGAGCGACGTAACGAGTAGTTGGTCAGAAAATCGTGATCGTCGTTCTACGATACAATAAAATAAGATAAATAAAATACAATAAAATATATAATGCAATTTACATATGAATACCTTCAACGTTATATTTACTATGCTTTATTTTTTTTATATATGTTAGAATTTTGCTAGAATTACTAGAATTAAGAATAGTTTGGAAGTTTTTCAAATTTCAAAATCGAACAAAGATTCTTCTTTTTGAGAACAAACAATTTTCCAGTCTCCTCGCTCTTAAACACTGCAAACTAAACGGAAATTCTTTTTTTCCTGTAACAAACAAATCTCAATTCTTTGTCATCTCTGCTTGCTAAGGATCTCCAACAGAAAACGTATTCGATGCTAAGAAGGAAATTCATCGTCATACTTTTCTCGTTCTTAAACGTGCAAACTGGACGAAAATTCTCCTTTCCCTGTAACAAACGAATTTCGATTCTTTTTTATTGCTGTTTGATCAAACATGTTGGAAAGAAATCGTGCTCGTTGCTCGAAGAGTAGAAATAACAAAGGCTATTCAAAGTGCCATTCAAAAAAGGAATATTCTTTTTTCCTTGCAATGGTTGTTTATACGAAGATCGTAAGCAGAAAATATGGACGGAAGAGTTATCACGATAATTCATGCGGTTTTTAGCGTTTCCTACGCGATATAGGATTTATGTTACACGATCCGTTTCCTAAATTAGGCTATAAGTGTCACCGTCTTTCATGCTTGAACATGTGCGTACATAAATCTCATAAACCTCAATTATCCTATCAAACAAGAAAATCCTTACTGGCGTTTACATCCTTTTTAAGGAAACTACGTAATAGACTTACATCCTTTTTTAAAATACAAAATTCTTCTTACCTGACGTTCTTCAATTTTTTTAATTGACAGGTTCTCGAGGTATTGAAATAAAAATATTGTAAAGTCATACGATGCAGTATAGTACATGTAACGAACGAGTCTTGTTATATTTTGTCAATGAATAATATTTTGCTGAACGAAGCATCGTTTTCCACAAAAATGTAGTTTTCGCACTTGAACAGCCTTAGTTTCTTTCTTCCACTTCATCGCCACGCTTTCGTCTTTCGTAAAACGTGCAAAGTAGCGGAAAATTCTTCTTTCTTCTTTAACGAACAAGTGTCTTTTTAACAATTACAATGCACAACGTATTTTTCCAAGTATCGAGGACTAATGTTCACTACTTAAAAAACAAAAAAGTCTAAAAATTGTTTAAGTGGTGAATTATATTTTACGGTAATGATTTTATTTAACGATTTCACATATTGTTTATACAAACCATTAAATTGAAAGTATATATTAAAAGTATAAAGAAATATAGGTAAAATTACAAACGTTAAAGATGAGTAGAAATAAATAACACGACTTGAACGTGAAATTAAAAATTCACAATGCGTTTTAATATTCTTTTACAATGTGGTATCGTTCGATTATGACTTTATTTAGCCATAACTGATAGTGTAACTTTTTAATTAATTTTAACACCACTGGATTACTGTGTTTTATTATAGAACGTACTTTATAAAAGCGGAAAAAATGACGCAATTGGCAACTATTCCAGCTAAACAATAACCGATAATAACAACAAAAGAGAATGAAAACGCGTTGCTAAAGTGAAAAAGGGAGATCTCCCCTGTTCGGTTGGCTAAGTGTTAAGATTCCTTTTAACCCCGTTTACTACGTTTCGAGAAGAAAACGTCTTCTCCGTGACAATAATCTACCCATAAGCTGCCCGTGCGATAATTTCTCTGTAATTAACGCGCTCGCAACTTTTCTCCCACAATGCGATCGAATGAACGGGTCGAGAGGGCGATTAGTCTACTTAAGTAGTCGGTTGTCTCCAACTTTCTCAGCTGGTCGCGTGCAGAGATCGACGACGCGCGAACTACAACATGGAATCCGTTGCATCCAACAAATTCTGTTACGTGTAGTTGGCGACTGATGTCGGCGTATGTGCGCGCACGTGTTCACCAGCCTAACCACGGTCGCGATTTCCTGCCTTTCTCTACCAGCTAGCGAACTCGGCAAACGAAGCGAATCAAACGATAAGGCATTCGCTCGACGCACACTGACGAACAGAGACGCGAATGTGGCCAGTGGGCAGCAGCTATTATAAACGAGACTCTTTATCTCTGAGAACTAACCGGTACCGCTCTTTCCCACGTTTTGTTGCTGCTGCGACCAGAGAGGGCGTTTCCTTCGAACTGCACGAACAACAGCGAAAGATAGTTCGAATTTCGTTCTACCTTCGAGTTTCTCTCATTATCGTTTCTCTTCTTCTCTGGGCACCTTTCCGATCTCAGCTGGCCCGGCCGCCAGTTTTGCGTGCCACCGATCCCTTTACCGTCCCAGGCAAAATTTCGCCAGACGCTTTTCTATCCGAACGTTTTTCGACCGACCGCGAATCGCCTGATCTTCCAAGTTGAAGCAAAATAATTAATTTCTAATTTGTCGTAAATCGGTTTCTCTGATTTGTAGTTTCTCTGCTTAATTAGTTCCTAAGTTGATTTAAAATAACGGACGCAGGAAGATCGTCGATGATGCGAATAAATTATTTTGATCGGTAGCCGAGGAACTCGTGGAACAGAAGAGAAAGTTCCACGAGGATCGTTGCCTGAACACCTTTTAACCGAGTTCGAATCTCCAGATTTCC
The DNA here is from genome assembly GCA_014737505.1 of Bombus sibiricus. Lineage (NCBI taxonomy): Eukaryota > Metazoa > Arthropoda > Insecta > Hymenoptera > Apidae > Bombus > Bombus sibiricus. The sequence goes on from JACXIM010000085.1 coordinate 39,734, forward strand.
TTTCAAGTGCGATGCAAAACAATCGATATAATTCGTCAGCGAGAATATCAAAGTTCCCAAGTTCTAATGCATGCAGAGAGATAGTCAGTTGTGTAAATGAATTATTGTAATTAATAGCTGAGAAACTTTGGGTTTGCCATTCAGCAGAATCAATCGATTTGTTTTCTTCGTGTGTGTCGTTTCGCTAGTCGATCGAAATAATTGTAGAATTTTGAAAATTGTGATAGGGTACCTTGTGACATGTCAGTGCTATAATGAAATGTACGTATCGTACACAAACACCAATACGAGTAGAACATTTTTCATATTAAATTGCTGGATATTCTGATATACACAGCGAATCATAAATGCACATCTACGCTTCAGCTGATGAATCTAAAACGAGTAAAAATCTTGGTACGCCCAATGTACTTTAGTTTTCGAATTACGAATGATTAAAGAAAATGTTGAAAGTTTTCGGTTCGGTTGAATCATTTTTAACTAAAAAGGCTGCAAGTGTAGCTTCAGGAATGATAATAATCGTAGACAAATTTATTCAAGCGAATGGCGTGCATATACAAATAACTGTTTGTTATACTAATATAAATATAAATATCGAGATGCCTATGGTGTTCAAATATTGAAAAGTTGCTTCTGAGAAATGCAGCAATTTATAAAACTCGCTTCTAAGAATAATCAATTGTTTCAAGGAGCTGTAATATCTACTTTCTATTCTTTAATTTACCGTTCTCTGAATTCGAGTAGGTAATAGGTAGATAGAAAACATTCCGGCAGCGCAAAAAGTTTCTGGAAATTGCAACTATGCAGGTAGCGGAGGTGAATATAGAAAGTCTGGTGCTAAATTTTACATTAGGAAATTTTTAAATAAAAACTTCAGTGACAGTGTTTCAAAAGTTTTCTCCTTTCTTAAAGACACCGCGTTACGTAACTGTAAATCTAATCTCTATAGTGTTTCATTGAGTTTCTAATAATCGCGAAAAAATTAACATTGGCAAATCTCGATAGAAACGAGCAATGCTGTGTTTGTAATAAAATCGAATGGAAAATATAATCGAATTTAATAATATAATATAACATGATCGAAGTGTATATACGCAGAAAGTTTTATTAAACAGCGAAAATATAATCTTTGGAAACTTGTTTTGTATTAAAAAAGTTTTAGCAAAGTATTAAGACGTAATTAAGAAAACACTGTAGGATTAATGAAATATCAATAACGTTTAAATAATAATTGTTCTTAAGCGTCAGTGTAAGAGCTCAATGATCAAATTTACTACACCGATACAAACCGATGTTTTATCATCGATTTTTGTTTACATGTATTTTATTATTTATTTATTTATTATTACTTAGTCCGTGCCTTTCGAATTTGGACGAACTTTTGGTTTTACATCTCTTGTACCTATTTCGCTTCTTATATATCTACCTCCCCTCTTATCCACTCTATTGTATTGCACTCTCTTAAATTATTCTATCTCTAAAAATTAAAAACTAATGACTAAGAATTATTGCAACTTTTGGGCTTTTACCTCCTTGCTGTGCTTCCCTCTTGTCCTTCCTCTCCGTCTTGTATCGCTCTTCTCCTCTCTATTATTGCTTTTAATTCTGTTAGTCCTTCTCCAGTTTCATTCAGTGTCTTTTCTATGTCCTTTGGTCCTCCCCTTATTTCACATTCTTCTATTACATGTCTCAGATCTTCTTCTTTCCTTTTACATAGTCTTTTCTCTCTCCTCTTTCCAGTATTCCCTCGCTTTGGTGTCGTTTCCATATCTGAATCTTGCTAATATTTTTCTGTCCTTCCACTTCATCCTCCTGTTTACATGTACAAGATAATAGATATATAAGTGAGAATAACTATAACATAATTGAAAGGTGTACTGAAAAGTTATTTAAACATAAGACGTTGACTAAGCACTGCTGTGGTACAATTTAGGTCAAACTTCTAAACCTTGATCAGGGGACTAAGTCCGTGGGAATTATGCTAAAATAACAAGTGAACTTACAGTGACTATACTTTTCAATTGCTAACGAATAAGTACGTGCAACAAATAAATTAAATATTACACCGATCTACGTTCGGCAATAAAAATTTAACGCATAGAGCGACGAGAGTATTGGAAAATTTATCGGAATATGGAATATGAATATTGATCTAACTTTTCCTACGATACGTCGCTCCTTGCTTTAATTGATTTCGATGGAACGGATAAAATCTTCTGTTACCCGACGTCCTCTTAAGTGATTTTTACCCAGAAATTGCAAGTATGAACAAAGACAAATATGAAACTATGCATGGTGGAATGCTACAAAAGGGTATATTTCGATCCCTTTGTCCGTACATCCTGTTCCTGGTCTCTTCATTTAAGAGCCATAAAGATAAAGCGTTTCAGACACAAACTTAAGTGCACTTACGCTTTTAAACATCAGACATGCTTGTACCGACGATGGGAAATAATGTCGACTGTAATGCGTACAAGAATGAATTTGCAGCAATGCAAGTTTCGGGCAGATCCTTTGCTTCGATTAAAATGCTATGGGAAACCTTTGAAATCGAGCTCTCATTCGAGCTATTTTTTTCTTGCTCTTTTGTGCCGATACAAAGAAGAGTTTTCCTGGCAACCTTAACTGCTGAAACGTCAGCTCGATGAATGAAAAATGGTTTATGCCTCTATTCATATGGTCACGCTTAACAGTGATACATTTTAACGCTGTTTCGTCTAACGCTGTTTGAGGCTTCTGAGAAAGAGCCATGTCGAGAAGGAAACGGTATACGCCTGTCAAATTTTATAACGAAAAAGCAGCTGGATTTCGCTATTGTTCCTTTTAACGCAGTTTCATTTTGTTATTTGGACTGCTTTTTTCGCAAAATCGGTTAACCGCGCGAAAGAAAAAGTAGAGAAACTCGGTAAAATTCATAAGGCACGCACCAATCGAGAGCTTTGGTTTGTGAACAATTATTTTAACTTCAATTTTATTAAAATTTCAAAAGTTTCACAAAGCGGAGCTATAAACGCTTTGGCCTGTCAGCGGCTCGTTTGGCGTCAACACGGATCGAATCTTGCAGTACACATGATAATTTTACGACTGATGCAATGATAGCTTGGCAAGAATTACCAATTTGAATTTCCCGGTAATAGCAAATCGCCAGGAGGTGCATACAGCTATTACGTTAGCCTGGTTTCTTTTTCTTTAGGCTTTGAACTTATTCAAATTACAGTTCCCATTTATTGTGATATAATAAACACGGGGATATAAGAAAATAGGCGTTGGAATATGCAATAAATGTAGATTAAAATACAGTGATTTTGTATCCTCCCTTTTCTTCAAGCTGAACGATTGTACGCAGACAGTCTGCAGTATAACCAGATAGAAAACAGTGTAAAAGCTGCATAAGCAGCTTACGTGCTGCGGTGTCTTACTATGCGAGTTATTATCCGCTGCATTTTATAGCGAATCATTTAGGCCATTAATTGTATCTTCCATCTCGTTGTATGCGATTTATGCGATTAGAAATGTCGACAAAAAGATGACTGATAACGAATTAATGTTTTGATACGTACGAAGAATTATCGAGAAATTTATTTGCCGATAGTTAAGTTCAAACAAACATCCAACTGTCCGAATTTCCTTGCAGAATGTCTCATTTAAAATACAAATTTTTTACCATATCTTCTCATTAAGACGTCTCTTTGTTTCTTTAGATCGGTTGTTTCATTTTTAGTATCTGCGAATTCAACGCTGTTTCATCTCGAGCAGCTTTTTCACTTTCCCCTATTACAACACCAATGAGGAAACGTCCTGTTTAATTAAGCGACATTTCCCTTTAGCACGTGTGTATAATTCCTAATTAAGGAAATATTAATTAAACACTGTTCCATATTATCATTTGCCAACTTTTAATTGTGTTATACTGGCTGATTCATGAACGTATGTCGGTACTTCGGGGGTTGAATCTGTACATTCGATTTTCGAATTGTAAGTCAGCTTAGAGCAGAAGGATCTTCTGAGCTGTTAGGAAGACTGTTAAAGCCTGTTCTCGTTTGCGAGAAGTCTTCGATTCATCATTAATTTCTACCCTTTGATACAATTTAATCAACTACACATACCGTTGCTATTATGCAAATCGACCTGATATCCGGACGCTTATCAGCGATAGCGTACACTTGACAAATTTTCAGACGCGATTTTCTCAAGAACCAAGCCTTCCATATAACTTCGTCTTATTTCGAACTATAGGAATCTTGCTCGCTTCGATTACACGACGAATTTTGCCTCACTGTGTACATTAGAAACACGCGATTGGCTGAGGTATTCCAACACCTGCACACAACGATCGATTATCAGAGTAATCAACGATCGTTTGTAATCATCGATTAAGCAAGTTGCCGATGCCTAACTGGCTGACAGTCGCGAGTCGACGAGGACAAACACGCGTTAGAGGGCTGAGAAAGCGAGGCGAAACCTCATTTATAATCCACGGGAACGTTTTACTCTCTCCCGGCGCGATTTTACGACGCTGTGGCTCAGAGTTTCACCTGTCACGCTAACGGTTTTGTCAAGCAACGATCTTCTTTTAGCTTTACGATCGTGCCACTCGTGCCTCCCTCGAACTTCCTGCACGAGGATCATTGTTCTTCCGCGATCTAGGATCCCGAAACGATGCTTAATGGACGTAGCAATTTAGTTGCGAGTCGTCGTTACTGGCAATTTTTTTTTTTCTTTTTTATTTGGAAGTTATTTACAATCAATTCCCATTGAGAATTTTAAGTAATTACATTTGGCGTGGTACTAGTGGCTTGGATTATAATAATTTAC